>VZRF01001591.1:280809-318867 GCA_013396875.1 Vireo altiloquus
TCTGTTGCTGTGGTTAGGTGCACATCTGCTGTTTAGGGCTGGAATTTCACTAGGTCTTCTGACATTCGCAGCTTGGGGGCCTTTTCTTCCTAATACAACATCAGATAATTACTTTTTTTTTTTTTAATCATGGCACTTTTTATTGTTTGATACTAACCTCTGTGTATTTAAAACCTCTTCACTGAAGTACTGCCCCATGCAACTGGCTGTTCTCATGTGGCTTGTGCAAAGATGAGGGTAGAAGTAAGTCCTAATAATATTCACAGGTTAATTTTGAAATCTTAAGGGTAGCTAGCAAGCAGTGTTTGAAGCAATCTGCAAATCCTCTGTCAAGCTTGTGAATTAACTAGTCAAATGTTTGACACATGTTACCAGAAATAAATCCCTGTTTACCTCTTCTCTGCCTTGCTCTAAAGAATTCATAACTTCAATTTATGTCTAAGAGCAGTATTTGAGAGATGACTGGTTCTGAAAGGGTAACTGCTAACAACAGCAGTAAATATCAAAAATACCTCATTTATCTTGTAGGTAGGGGGGAAGAAGCCTGCCTTCAGGAATGGAATTACTTTAGGCTGTCTTATGGAAGAGTATGCTAATGATCTTATCAGTTCATAGCTAAAATAAGTTTTAAGAAGAGCTTAATGAATTTCAACATGGAAAATGCAAAATGAAGCCTGGTGGGAAGAATTGTTCTTTGCAGCTGCATAGGCTGAGAACTGAATGGCTGTGGAGAAATTCTATTGGAAAGGACCTTGGTGCTTTGGTAGACTCAGGCAGGGATGGCGAGTAAGGAAATAATATAATTTGATTGATTATATTTATTAGTTCATCAAGGAACTGATTAAAGGAAACAGTAGTCAGAACTTGGTTTAAAATTTACTACCTCTGGATCATTTATGCAAAACCAGGGTGGATATTGACAGTCCCATGGGAGATGTTTTATAAGGCAAGCTGTGTTAAAGACGTGTATTGCAAGATACTCAGCTACAAGTAGCAGATATCAACACTTAGGATAAATAAATTCTAGACTGAATTATCTTCTTCTCTTTGATATTATTTTGACAACTCACTGAAAAGATAATTTTAAGCATACTTTTGCTTTCCCCAGAATGCAGCCAAGTTTGTCACTGGGTGTTGTTTCATCTGAATTGGAAATAACAAGAGAGACAAGGACATACAACCACTCTCAAGGTATGTTGTGGTAGAATATTAAAGCTAAGTTGTACACAAATCTTCACAACTCCTTTTCAGTTAAGAGTTAGTCTGAAGGCATAAATTTGCTGGTCTGCCTTTTCTTTCTTAGTCTTTGTTAAATTCTCCTTTTGGTATCCAGAAAATTTAATATATGCTTTCAAAACAAGCCATGGTCTCCACTTTCTGCACAAATCTCCTTTGCTGAGCTGAAAAAGTTTGTCCTCTCTTGTGTTTACTGTTCAGCTCACTGGGAAGAGGAATTCATTGTCCACATGATTTCAACAATGTTTTTTTCAACCAAAACTCTGGAATGTCATATTAAGTCCTCTTTTAGAGTTTGGAGTTAGGACTAGGACTGCAGAAAGACTTTTTCTATAGTTTGAACAGGCATCTTGGAGTTCATAAGTGATTCAACTGGTGGGAGTATTCTGTGTAAAATGAAGTTAAATTTATATAGTGCTTATCAGGAGTTTAAGTCGGCATCTTTAATGAATATCTTTATTTAGTAATGCTGAGTCAGCTTTCAGAGCTAATTAAAGTTATAAACGTGGATAAATAGATAATCACAAATGCGTTTGTTGATTACAAGCCCAGAGCAATGTTAATTTGCTTCCAAGCATATTTCAAAGATCAGTGAACAAAACAGGGGTTTATATTTGAGTGTTCAATACCTGTAAGATTAGACAACTGAAAACATACAGCATGAATTAGAGGTGAGATCCTTGTAGCAGCTGAATACAGACTCATACCCACAGGTAAATAGAGTTCTGGCAATTTCAATGACAGACAGGCAACTCTTTTTATTAACTGAGTAAATTCATAGTTGAATCAGGAATTATCTACCTGTTCTTGACTTATAGAGAAAAAACAGAAGGTCACACCTCATGATCAATGCACAACATATTCTTACATCTCCATTGTTCTTCTGAGCTTAATGCCATACAATGTTTTGTATTAAACAAGACTATTAGTGCTTATATTACTCTGTATTTTTTACATAGATATGCTATTGTCATTAAATACTCTGTATTCTAAAAAAACTTATAGTGCCCACAAACTGAAGAAAAACAATCCTGAGATATGATTCAGAGCTTATTCTAAATTACTTATTAATTTGATGTACTCTCTTTCAGTAATCTTCAGTCTTCAAAATGAGGCTTTGCCAAGTAACTCTGAAAACTCTCGAGTCATGCCAATGGGAGCTAATAATGCTTAGGGCTTTTTATAGCCAAGCTTAGACAAAATACAGATTAAAGCAGTATTGTTTACCTCTGAGTTGCACTAATTCCTATAGCTTAATCAATTTATTCTAGGTACCAAGCAAACAGACATAGACTCAGAAACAAACCTAGGAAGGAGGGTAAAGAGTAGAAAAAAAATAGTATTTTTCTACTCTATTGCATACCCAACTCTATAATTTTGAGTAAAAGTATTGTTTTCTGCAACCTTAAAAACTCCTCCCTCTACTGGCTAAACACAGTGGAATAAGAACTTTGAAATCCTTCTCCAAGTCTTAAATTTAACCTAACAAAGTTTCCACTTTTAAAATATATTTGTTGTATAATATATATGCTATTGCACGTGTTATGGCTACAGAACAGCAAATTTTATGTTGCCTTGTCAGCAGCTTGGATTTGACTAGTTGAATGTGTAACTTTCTCGTGCTCTTTGAAGGAATAATTTGTCTGTTTAATAGTAGTAGTTTTCATTTAGTGTAAAACCTAAATCTTCTAAGTCCTAGTTGAAGCAGTCTGGGTAGGGAGGGCTATCACCAGGCATCAGCGCTATGAGGTCTTTGGAGGGCCATGTCCCTTCTGGTGATATTCCTCAGCCCTGGAGTTTGCTCAGGGCCACATTTGCCTGTGTTATGACAACCTTCAGCCTTCTCCCTGCAGAGAGCTGGCAGAGCTGGATGCAGGATGCATCTGGCCCTGGCTTGCTGGGAGCTCCTCTCACCAAGCGCTTGCTTGGTGGCCTCCCTGCACTGGCTTTGCTCTGGAAGTGCCCAAGGAGCAACTGCTTTGCCCTCTTACTTAAATATTTTGTGAAAGGTGGAATTCTTCTACTCATTTTATGGTTCACTGATATTTCTGTAACTTAAATTAGATAATTCCTCAACTGAATCTACAGAATAGGAAGTAATATAAAATGAAAGTTTCATGCATTTTCTCTTGTTTTAGTCTTTCCCAGAAGAATATTACATAATAGATTAAGTTTTAAAAACTGATATCAAGGAGAAAATTGTCGGAAACCTGAAATTTTTATGGCTTAATTTATCAGTTAAAGCAATATTTTTTTAAACTTAATTTAAGAAAAAAGTAAAAAATATTAAAGGAAGCTTTTTTCCATTTATTTTGAAATGTCTGGATATTTCTTAAATACCTTGTTTATCCCATTTGCTAATAAAATATTAGAGGTAAAAGGTGGAGAGGGTTATAAAAGTGATATTTTTCCTGTAAAACTAACCTATAACAAAGTCTAGAATTCCAGTGGTGAAGTAATAGAACTTTAAAAGTTATGAAGTTCTCTTAGTAATTATGAACCAAGTGAGTTTACTTGTCAGGCTTTTCAAATCTAACTATTTGTTCTGATTGAGTGCATTCTTCTGAAGCTGATATATCTGGAATACGTCTTTTAGATGCAAAAATCACAATTCAGAAGTGTATCAGTAGCTATTTCAGCATGCAATGAGTTAAACAAAATCATTCTACGTAATTTCAGTTAAGAGTTTAAGATGTCTTTCTCATCTGGCCATGTAGAATCTCAGAAGTACTGAATTCTAGTACAGTCTCTCGTGCTGTGTAAGAGATTATTGTCTTCTCTACATATGTCGCTGTCGCTTTTTAAAAAAAAGGCATTTTCTTATTCTGTAAGGAAAACCAAAAGGAATTGAATGCATTTACAGCGTAGACAATGTTAGAAATGTCTGTTTTAACAAAAAAACCTCTTCCTTGCTTGTTTTCCAGGGAATCTTAGTCATCATAGCCGGTTAAAGCCAATTAAAGAAACTGATCTTTCCTCTATGATTACATCAAATAAAAATGGGAACTTATCTGTAGTGTAGCACTTGATCAATGAATAACAGTGGTTAAAATTAATTCCTGGCCATCAGTTGGAGCTGCTTTGTGTGGTGAAAATCAGTGCTGGAAGCCATGGTTAATAATACTTTCAGTTCTTGGAAAGGAGAGCAAAGGACATTTTACTCTTTATCAGTTATTCACTATCTTGTACTCCTGTCGTGAGAGTGAAAGGCAGCATGACATGCTTGTCTCCAGACATAGGAACTGGCAGGCAGAACTATTTCTTTCTTAAACTAGAGAAGTGCAAAGCACAGAACATATTAAGAAGCAAAGTATTATAAATCTAGGTACAGATATATACTTACAAGATTTCAAATTTTGCTGCTTCTATAACTGTTTTCTTTTAATGACAAAACTTTGTCCATGAAATCCTAGGCTTCACATTAAGTGGTTTTTGCTTGTTAATTTTCATTTGAGTGCTCTCAGCAACTATTTTCCTTTGGAAGGAAAAGAACATAAATTCTGAATTATGTTCACTGGCTTATTTGCTCCATAATCTTCATTAGAACTTGACATACTCTTTTATGTAAGTAAGATATGTTCTAGGATGTGCCTAAGGATGTGCTTTAAATATAAACTAAGTTAAAAATTGAAAAAAAGAAAGAGCTGTAGCCAGCACAAAATGCAGTGTGGGCAGTGAAAAGAATGTGCAATAACCCTGGTGGAACACCTGAGAACCATCAGTGCCACTTAAGGCTACAGCAGGATATCACTGCAGAATTGATATTCAGTTGCTTAAGACATTAATAACAGTTTTGCCTTAAATAAGTACTTTTCTAAAAACAAAGTAGCTGACTCCTTAGCTGAAAGGTAAGAAATTAGAGAAAATTTAATCCACAGACCATCTACTAATTTTTGGGTAAAAGGAATTTCTATAGTGTGGGGAAAGGGATTTAAATATTCTGAAGTGTTTCACCAGTCTTCTGATATTGTCTTCTAATATCTTTAACATGTAATATATCTTGAAAGCTATCACTGTTGTGTTCTCATTTTTAGCTATTTATAGCTTGGATTTTTAAAAAGATGATGTAAAGTCTTATTTCCCTAAAAAGAGAATAAATGCAAGGGAGCCATAGAAGACAAACAATATTTCTTATACTGAGTTTAAATATCCTTATAAACTTAACTCAATATAATGCAGTTTTTGTATTTCAGGATGTCTTTAGTTGATTTGATCCAGCTGGGTCCCTATAGTGTTTGGAATTCTGCTGTTCTAGAGACTTTCCTTTGAGTCTTAAAGGAAAATCATATATATATATGGCAAGTCAACTGACAGAATGATTTCTAGTTTTACATCTGAGAGAAAATGTACTTACTGATCCCTAACTCTGAGAAGATTTCTGGGTACCCCTTTTATGCTTTTTGTCAGATGTTTCATTCTCTTTTCTTTCCAAAGAAGATTAAATGCAATTGCCAGGCTTTTAGTTTCAGGAAATTGGATGAAAAGATAACACACAGTCATTTGTTTCTCCAGATGCTTTCTCTCTTCCTTCTACAGATGTTTGATCTGAACTTATGGTATGACTTATTTTTGGACTTAGACTCTTCAGTGGTTACATAAACTTGGCTCGGTTCAATCTCTGTACCTGAGGAACAAGTCTGAAAGTCAATTCTCATTAACCTTGTAACCTTTTCTAGAAACTGCCCATTTCCCCAGAAGAGTTTGGATACTCCTTTATGGAAACACACAAATTTGGGCACCTAAATTTAAGAAAATAGAGCCACTTTTAACAGTTGTACTGCTTTTTTGATTTTTAAAATTATAGCTGTTACCCAAGTAAACTATTTCACAATTTAGGATCTCTAGACGGAGTTTAATAGCTTTATAGAATTTGTTTAGTGGTATATATGCAAAAAAAAATATTTTGAAACAATTTGAGGCTTTAATTAGCTATTATAACTGTTCATTCTAACAACTGTAACTTGCTCATTATTTTTCTTATTCTGTGTGTTTGTTTTGGAAAGTCCCTGCATTGCTATCCTTATCTTACCAATTGTTCTGTCAGCTTTGTAACTATATTTTATGACCCTTGTCCCATTGCTGGATTTTTGTGATTCTACTTTCCAGTAGAAAAATATATAAAAGCACATAGGAATCTGCTTCAAGAACAAATGGTTATCTCCCTTGAATCCATACTGGGATGAACAGCCAGTACTTCAAAGGAACCAGATCCTTTGAATACTTTCTACAATAAATATATCTCATAATTTAGGCCAAAGTAAATACATTGGCACAACTCCTAAATCAACTGTAGTTTGCTTTGTTGTGCAAAGTGTCAAATATATACATACACCTAAAGGTATATACACACATATTCTAGAAAAATGTTAGGTTTCTTGCTTGAAATCTTGTGCACCTTTTTAACAGATTACAGTAGATTTTTGGTATGTGGATTTTAAATCTTAAGGCCAAAAAGGCATGAATACATTTGTGTCGTGGTTTGACACTAGTTTAAACGCCAAAGAACACGAAATCTATTATTTTGCATAAGGGGAAATAAAGAATATTGAGGAAAACTGCAAGGCAAAACAGGTTTAGACTTAAGCAGTTGTTGTATAAAGGTTTATTGCTAACAAATAAAAGTAAAAAGCAATAATAAATTAAAGCAAATTCCCCCTCTCCCAGCCCTGCCTCCTTCCCACTGAAATCGCATAAGGGGAAAAACAAAACCTGGGATTTGGTGAGTGTTGCAGTTCTTAAAAGTCTCTCCAATATTTAAGGAAGAAAAGTTTATTTTGCTTTAACATGGTTTCCAAACTGTCACCAGCAACAATCCTGCCTGAAATCTGCTGCACTGAAAAACATCTCTCCCACGACAATCTCGCAGTCTGCTCATACTGCAGTAATGGGCCCATAGACATAGGGTTTTAATCTCTTTAAGGATGAGTTATTCTGGCCTGAAAAACAAAGGCCTTCTTCAAAATCTCTAAAAGCCTTTCACTGCTTCTATATGGCCTGGCATAGGCATTTCTCATATCTTTACAAGCCACACGTGAATTCCCCATCTCCACGTGTACTTCAAAATGGGTTAAAGAGACACACAGTTTGTGATATTACAGTTTTTACCACAGCCTGCAGAAACCATTTTTAAGCTACGCACAAAAAAAGCACCTCTGCCTCTTTTTCCCTGCCGCCATCTTGACTCCATCCCATGTGACTTCCTCTTTCTTCCTGACCTTGGAGCCACCTTGTTAAGAAGTTGATCATATTCGGGCTTTGCATTGGAGAAAGCCTCGCTCCCTTTATCCTGCGTGGTGACTTCTTTTGTTTGGTACAAGCTATGCTGGCTACAGAGAGGCTGTCCTGGCTCCTGCCGGATCCGTGCGGGGCCGTGCCGGCCGTGCAGAGGAGGAGGAGGACTCGTGGGTCCCCAGAAGCCATGCCAGGTGGTTTTAGCTGAGCCACAGTTCATGGCTGGTTTTAACTGCGGCTCTGGGATGGTTCCCCCGCAGTGACCTGGGGCCCTGTGCCACCATGCCAGGGGAGGAGAGGCCCCGGCCCATTCCAAGAGATGGAGCCCAGGGCCTATGCCCCTCCAACCCCTTCCCTACGGGGAAAGCTGCAACAAAAATGGAACTTCCTGCACTTGTGCTGCTTTTAAATATGCAAAATCGCAGAAGTGCCATTGGCTCAGCAACTCATCCATCCATCCATCCACAACTTGCATAGTCAGGACTGTGATAATGCTCAGAACAGATCTGAAACTTCATTTTCTTAGTTGTAAAGTCAAGGGGAAAAGAAAGCCAGGAGAAAAGAAAATAATCTGTGATATGTCTGTCTCTCGCTTGGAAGAAATTATATTCTGAGATGGTGCAGATTTCAGATTTAAGAAGAGTAGAGCAAGTAATTCTGACATGATAAAGTAGATAAAGCTCCTCTGTTTGTAATCTGTAGTTTAGAAGTATTATGAAATGTGCGACAAATTTTTTTTTTAAAATCCAGAATTTAGAGGAAAGAAAAACATTTTTACTGATAAGTCATAGTTCCAGTTCATCTGTCATAATCCTGAAAAATCTTATGGCTACTTAAGCATTATGTTTGCTGTACAAAGGAGAGAAAAACAAAATAAAAATAATAATTTAAAAATCACTCTTCCAGATTCTTCTGTCGAAAAAGGGAGTTTTTAAGTTTTCCCCTTGCTTCCTATTCCTGTGTGTGCTAAGCATATAAAAACAAAAACAAATAAACTCATCCTGTGGAATAGAAATAGATTTAACTATTTGTTAGCAGTTATTGAATGACTTACAGCATTTTGCTAGAAAATTTTGAGGTTTTGGAAGCATTTTTCCATGGCTTCCTACTGTACAGTATGTGCATACACACACAAAAAAATTTATATTTAATATTTTCCATTAGAACAAATCAAGCATGTATTTGTGACACAAGCAGAAGAAAAACACAGTGGTCTGTGAAGTACTTGTCTGACAAAAGGTTAGTCATTTCAATGGAGCAGGTGACAGTCTTTCAAACATAACCTGTCATGGTTGCAGGAGCCAAATCAGAGGATCTAAACATAACAGCAGTAATGATGTGAGTCTCTTTCTTGTTGACGTGGAAAAGCATATGCCTCTATTGGAGCAATTCACCTAGTGGAAACTGTTTCTGTGAGCTAAGACTTTTACTGAAGCATTTATGTGATGAAAACTTGATCTTACACATTTGAAGCAGTAATTTGTCTCTCATACAAAGATGAACTTGAAAGTGGAGCAGCAGCAGCAGTTATTCATCCAGTGAAATTAAAATTCAAAATTTTTCTATCACAGTTAGTGAGGTGGTAAAAATATTTTAGAGGGTGATACCCCTCCCTTTCTACAGTAAATTTGTATCTTCTTTTAAAAGGTTTGTCATCCCTTCATGTGGATGCATTTTTGCCATTTTTTTTGTGTATAGTTTTGAAGGGTTGTACTAAGAGGTGATTGGTCACAGACCCATATAGTTTTAAACTTGTATTGTTGATCTAGCATGTCATTATATAGTGCTTTTTGCCATTTAAAATCTTACTGAAGTATTTTATTGTCTATGGAGCTTAACATTTTATGCTGACAATATAGGCTGTTTTGTCTGAACACAGAAATTATGAGCATTCACCTAGTAATGAGGTTTGATAGCATTCTATTTTAATAGAATAGCAGGGTCATATTGCAATCTTTAATTTCTCTTTTAGCTTTTAGTTTCTTTTAATACATTGCTAAGTGTTTCAGAGAAACTGCTTCTGCTCAAACTCTACTTGTAATATACTTTTTAATGATTACTTCTATTTCCTATAGTTTATGATATACAAGAAATTATGTCCTTACATCTGTGTTATGAAAATATGCTAGTCTTTAAAAACTCCTTAATAAGATCACATTGTGTAGGCATTGTGTTTTGAAACATTAATATTTTAAAATATAATTTAAAATAGTAGTATTTTCTCTCCTCTAGTTATTTTTAACTTTTCTGGTTATTCTGTGAACTAAGTAATTTGAGATGTTGTGTGTATAAATTGAAATCCATAAGATTATAATGGTTTCCCTTAGTACATAAACAAAAGTGATTTTTTTTATCTTTCTCCCTGAAATTAATGGTTACAGGTTTATCAGGTTTCCCTAATCAAGGACCAGAAGAGGAAGAAGATTCCTGGAACTCAGAAAGTCCCATGTAACAGTAACTAGTAGGATGTTACTGTTACTGCAGACATCTGTTTGTTTATTCCTGGCTTCTTTAGTATGAAATGTTCATTTGTGTTTTTCATGATCCAAGGTAATGCAAGCTGTTTAAATACTTTAGCCATTTAAGACAAATAGTCCAATGAGTATTGAATGCAACTGGGTTCTGAACATGTTGCCAAGTGTAAATACAGATTATAGTTCCTACCTTAAGATCTAAGAAAGACTATTAAGCATCTACTGGGAGAGGTATACTTTTTCTTTAAAAGCTTTGATTTTTATTTGGTCTTTTTCTTTATTGGCTCTTTGCTGATTCTGAAAACTGAAGAAAATTTCCACAAAGTACCAAAATGCTGAAGGTGGTTTGCTGATACTTAAGGGTGGTACCTAAAGGGGTTCTATGGCATACAGTTTTTTATAATTCTTGTGTTATCACAAAATGGGTCAAGTTGGATGGCACCACAGTGGGTCATTTGGTCTAACCTCTCTGCTCAAGCAGAGTCATCCTAGAGCACATGGCACAGGATTGCATCAAGATGATTCTTGAATATGTCCATTGAGACAGATTCCACATCCCTCTGGACAATCTGCTCCGGGGCTTGGTTACCTGCACAGTGAAGAAGTTCTTCTTCAAATTCTGGTGGAACTTCCTGTGCATCCATTTCTGCCCATTGCCTCTTGTCCTTTTCACTGGCACCACTGAGAAGAGCCTCTGGACACTCTTCCTTCAGATACTTCTAGAAATTTATGGGGACCCCTCTCAGTCATCTCCCCTTGAGGCTGAACAGGCCCAGTTCTCCCAGCTTCTCCTTGTGAAAGAAATGCTTCTGTGTCCTCATCATTATTGCACTCCACTGGACTCATTACAGGGGCTTCATGTCTCTCTTGTACTGAGGATCCCAGAACTGGACACAATGCTCCAGATGTGGCCTCGCCAAAGCTGAGTAGAGGGGCAGAAATCACCTCCCTCGACCTGCTGGCAATGCTCATCCTAATGCACCCCAGGATACCATTGGCCTTCTGGGACACAAGGGTACAGTGCAGGCTCATGGACAGCTTGTTGTCCACCAAGAACCCCAGGCCCTTCTCTGCAGTGCTGCCTTCTACCAGGTTATATATTTATAGTATTCAATGTTTTAACTGGGTGATAGACAGAAATACAGCTTTTCTTTTTGAGTGATTTTTGTTTCAGTTTTGGTTTTAGTATTTGTCTCAGTTTAGTGAAATTAATGTCAATAGACTTGCACTTTTTAGGAGACTGTTGAGATAGATATATAGTCTTAAAAAGGAAAGAATATATACAGATAATAGAGTGTTTTATTTTTAAAACGTTAACTTCATACTAAACTCAAAAGTATTCTAGCTAGCAATTTCAAGAACATAAGTCTAAAACTATTTATCCTTCTTTTGTCCCATGCACAGCTCACTACATGATTGTGTGCTGCTCAGTTACATATAACCTCGTTAATTTTTGCTTTGAATAAACTTGCTCAAAGTATCTCCGGTCACTTTGATATGCTACCATTTACTGCTCCTCGGGAAACGAATTCAACCTAAAGCCTTGCAGTTTTGTGTACCTGTCATCTGTGACTCAGAGGAACACTGGCACATTCCAGGGCAAAAGGAAGTTCTTTGATCCTGTTAAACTTTGGTGCTTTTCTGTATTTCAAGATATTGCACAGATATTGAACTAGTTGTACTCATTTTCAGTTGTAGTCTTAGCCTGCTTTCAGTGAGAAAGAAAAGCTATTTAGATGCTGTCATTTTCTGTGCTTATCTACATTTCATAATACTTCTTCAACTATGGGAAAGCAAAAGAAGGCAGAAGTGCTTGCATTTTACCTTTAGACACCTTCCTCTGATATATCTCAAGCTGCAAGTGATGACCTACTTCAAGGTTTTTGTTTTCCTGGGGACTGCTGTGAGCAGGTCTGTATTTGTGGCTTTGAGACAGAGATTCTAAGTCTCTGCATTTATAAGAAAGGCAGGGACGTCCATACAAATTACAAATCTAAATGATACATTTATCAGCTTTCTTTGAGGCACCTAAAAAAACCAAAAACCCCAAACAAAAAACCATAACAAAACACACACAAACAAAACTTGCTGAATTTATCTCATTTATTCAATTGGCAGATTCACAGCAAAAATCTGATTTCATTTAATGCTTTGAACATTCCTTTAAAAGTAGTTGACATGCCTTATGACATGAGACATCATCTTGGACAGTGTTCTAACTCCAACACCTTCTAGCTACTTTCACTACTAGCCTTGATTATAGCCAGCTACTTAAGGCTTTGCTTGAATAAAAATGGGATATTGCATACATGAGTAAAAGTAGACTTGAGCAGGACTCCAAAGGATATCTTGTGGGAGGAAGCACGAAGATAAAATGACATCGAAGTACTATTGTAAGAATGATGGCTGTCAGCAAATCTCATTGAAGTTGTTGCTGTCTCCAGTTGCTTCTTGTTGTTGGAAGTCAGGTTTTCAATGATATAAATGAGGAACTGGTTTGGTTTTCTTTCTGGCTTCTGACTGCCTTGGATGGTTGTGAAGCCCATTAATACAGAGTTATGAAACAACTTTTATGAAATTGTCTTTGAGTAATGGAATTTTGCATACTATAAATCTTCTGAGAGAGCTAACAAAGCTTAGCCCATCAGGTAGTACAGAAAACTGTCATACAAAAGCTGGAAAGTTGATCAGCACTCTGTTCCAGCAAGCCTTAGAAGACAGTCCACATCTGAAAGAGTTTACAATGAGCATTATCAAGCTCTCTAGGAAAAGACTGAGCCACTGAGGCACTTTAAAAAAAATCTCAGTCACTACAAGAAAACCTCACCTCCTTTGTTTCACACCTATGTTATAACAGGACAATTGAAGTCTTGCTTGATAACATTTTGGAAAATTAAGTTGTATATATACTGTATCCCCATTTTCATGCAAGGCAATGGGCTGATAATTTATTAAAATAAAAAGAAGAGGAGGTAAGGGAGAGACATCCTTAATACTACAGGTTTTAAGTTATTTTTCCAGGTGAAGTTTGGCGAGCATTATTCTGTCAGGCAGTCTCTTTGTAAGTTAAATTACCTGATAAAGATCATTATATGTCAATTAGTTGGGTTAATCTTTCAGACTGGTATAGGTACAGCCATACTTACATTGCTTATTAATCATTTTTAGGAAATGTCTGAGAGAAAGCATTCTGTTTCTCAAAGTCATGTATCAAACTGTGCAGGGTTATTGTGGTAAATAGACACACATTATCAATAGAACAGCAAAATAAATTTCTGCTGTTCTTAATATTTGGTTCTTCGGGGTTTTTTAAAGAAAAACGCTGCTACAGAGATTTGAATTCTTCCCTTCCTTTTGTATAGCCCCTGATGTACAGTTTTTTGAAGGATGCTGCTGTATCCTTCAGTTCATGAAATGTCTTTGGCAGCAACATGAGCAATGCAGATGCAAATGAAGTCAACAGAAACTTCAGGAAGGAAATTTCTACTTTGATAGCAGTTAATTATGGTTCTAGTTTTAGAAAGCATACTAGTCTCATTTTGGGCATCCAAAATGGACTATATTTGCTTTTTCTCTCCTAATGACATAATTTATTTTTTTTTGTGGTATTTAATGATTCACTGTACAGAAATCCCAATAAACCAAACAATTTATTAAATGGAACTACACAGATATTATACAAAGCTATATATACTACAATAAACAATGGAAAATTAAAGACTGAAATGAAATGAGCTGCCACTTCTAAGACTAGTTATGTGTAAGTAGAATGGGAAACAGAACATTGTAACAGATGGGGGTTGGAAAGCATGCCAAGTTAACCTAATCTTAATTCTGATACTTCCTAAATGATGAATAAATCTAGAGAAAGCAATCTGAGCATGCATCTAATCCAAAAAATCTATATAGTTTGCTCGGACTGGTGCACTTTGTTCCCCACAATTTTGTGCTCTATAACCTTTTAAGGTAAATATAGTCTATATTGTTTCCCATGTGGCAAATATCTTTAACTCCCCATATAAGGCACTTGTACATATAGTGACATAAATTTCTGTGTTGTTTGAAAAACTCATTATTGCTCTGAATGCTTCTGGATGTTGAAACATTTTTCAGATGCATGTTCTAATTTCCTGAAGATTTTTGCAATTTCATTCCAATGCATTACTTTTGTAAGTATATCA
Source organism: Vireo altiloquus (assembly GCA_013396875.1). NCBI lineage: Eukaryota > Metazoa > Chordata > Aves > Passeriformes > Vireonidae > Vireo > Vireo altiloquus. The sequence continues at coordinate 294,932 of VZRF01001591.1, forward strand.
GACTGTATTTTATTGTAAACATGCTTATTATAGCTACATTATATTTACAAGATTAGCATAAAATTTTAATTCATAACATATTTCCTCTTTGACCTGACAATGCTGTGTTTTGATAAGTGCTAGACTCTCTTGGTAGGTTAGTAGAGCTACAAACAAAAGAAGGAATGGAATTGCTGGCCAATTAAATACTGAACATAAAGAGCCAAAGCAGAATAATTCAGGAATTTTTAATGAATGAGTAATTTAAAATTGCAATATCTCATTTTCTTGACAAATATTCTAATGAGAAGAAAGAATGGCTCAATATTAATACTTTCTTGTGACAGAGAGTAAGAAATTGGAAAAGGATATTAAATTAATCTTCTTATTACATGTTTAATACAAGCCTTTCCATACTTATTACCTGATATTCTCAGACCTCTAAATTTACAGAGACTTTGTTCATGTCCATTTAGCTTGTATCAAGAAGGGACTTAGTATTTTTATTTTGTCCGTACCTCTATTTTTCCTTATAGTAAAGCCCTTTACTGGGAGTTAAAAGTAAGCTATCCTTCAGATATACAACCAGTATATAATACCTTGATCCCCTGTGTTCATGAGTCTTTTTTCCCTTAAATTTAGGAAATAATAGATTGCAGTAGGAACAGATTCTCAGCAAAGTTTGAATCTGTCCTTCCAGATTATTTTCCAGGAAGGTGGTACCACTCCTCACAAACTGGTGGGTGTCACAATTCTAAAGTAGGAACAACTTGTGTCTGCTTCTACAGCTTTTTGGCTTATTTAGTGGCACCAAATGTAGCCACAGATGTATGAGTTTCTTTGATTAAATTAATATATTATTCTTTGAACCATCCTGTTACTTCCAAGAATCTGACAGATTCAACAGAAGAAAAATAATCTAGCAAAGGACAGTCAGTCACTGGTCCCCAGGTGTCACATTTTCTGATCATATCAGATAATAACTATAAATATTAAAATATGTGGAATAGGTTATTACCAAGAGCACTTTTCTGTAGTGAATTGTTAAATTATCTTCTCTACAACATTGAATAGCTTTACGTCTCTCCTGCTGCTTCCCTGGAGAAAGAAGTTCTTCATGTGTCTCTCTAACTGTCAAAACTCTTGGGCCATTTCTGCCAAATCACAAAGAAGTATAGCAGTCTCTAAATGTTGAACTTACATAAAAATTGAAGTGTCACTGACAGTTGCAGACAGTAAAGTAGGAGAAATAATTTATTACTAGTAAAGCAGTTGCATGGTCAAACTTAAGTATGTGTCCATAGAAAAAAGACAATGGTAATCCCAGGGCTCACAGAACTGCAGTTTCTGTACATCTGGGAAGAGGATGCTAAGGTTATATGATGGCTTGATCAGACTATCTCCAACAGATCACTGCTGTAACTTCAAAGCTGCTCCTTTAAAGAATTGCTTCAATGAAGACTTCTCCTGTAATGGTGTTAGTTGGGAATACTCCCTCACTTATTCCTCTCAAAAGAGACACCTTTGAAGTTGCTGTATCTTGAAAATTATCTCCCATTCAGGAATCTTGTCACTCATAAAGCAAGCTTAACTACTCTTAAGTCCTCTATCTCCTGATGTCCTTCCAAAAAAAAAAAAAAAAAAGAAAATAAAAGAAAATATATTCTCATGTCACTAAGGCTATTTTTTATATGCTTATATAAAATCTTTCTACTTTATGGCAGGGGAGGATAACACAGTTGATGAAGCCAGATCCATGCACGTTGTTTTCAAGGGCTCTTGGGAACACTTGTCTGTCACCCTGGAGCTATGACAGTGGTACTGCTAAAGTTTCCAAATTTGTCCTTCAGTGCCTGAGGAATATCTGCATTTCTGTACCCTTTGATGAGCAGTCATTTCTTGGAGATGTCTGCTGAGTGTGAGGATGGCTGCCTTGGGAACTATCAGGCATTAAGTCTAACTTGTTTAGTTCTAGAAACTGCATAATCTGCTCCATCAATCTAGCTGTGCTTGCTTTCACTACAAGTAGTTTATTGTGAAAATGACGAGGTCCTAATGCTAGGACCTGTCCACAAAATGACTCCATGTTCATAGAATTTTCAGAAGGCTTAGATTTATTATCAAAAACAGAGAGCAAGCTTTTTCTCTCTCCAGCTATGTTAGCTGGGAGATTGTCTGTCTGTCCATGTGTGTGTCGGTGAACAGAACAGTACAACACTAAGTATGAAAACAAAATCCAAAAAAGAATTTCTCATTGGCCAAGGAGAATACTTTTTCAAAACATCCCTCATGTTTACACTCTTCTCGAGACCAACTCTGACTGACCTTGGTGCTGCAAGGATCTTTCTCAGGCAGAAAATGCCTAAAAAAGCCCTTCCTGGGTTTCCACAGTTTATAACTGTTTTAAATAGGACAATCCACTAGCCTGCCTTGATGGATTCTTAAATACCTCGAAATTACACATATGGGAGGTTTTTAATTTGTTCCGTTTTCTTGTTGATGGTGATGTGTGTTTTACTGAAGAGCAATAAATCTAATCCAGAAGTGACGTTATTCTCTGCACGATGGAGAAATACCTTGTAGGTATGTTTGCTGTCGTTTTTAAAAAATTGATGCCTCCAAAAATATTTGCTAAAAGAAATCAAAGAACTTTTTAAAAGTAAATAAAATAGTAGTAAATTTCCTAGATGGGGGTTTGTTTTTGACCCATCTAAATAAGGGGGCCTGGGAGGTAATGATAGTTAAGTGCTTGATGCATATGTACTTATTACAACAATACAAATTTTGTAATATTCCAATCCCTTCTGCTTCATTGTGTAATGGTGGCATGCCAAATAATAAATCTTGAAAAGATCGGTTTTCTTCCTGAAATTGGATTACCCAGAGTTCTTTGGTATAGGAATACATAGGCTGAAATACAAGTTTCAATTAATGGCTGTCCATGGCTTTTTACCCTGGCACAGTAATGCCATAGTCTCTCTTCGAATGAAGTGAAGGCTCCTGTTCCAATAACATGTTCTATACGTGAGGTAAGTCATTCAAAATTACTGTAATGCCAGAAGGAAATACATAAAGTGTTCACGCTACAAACTGTACTTCAATATACAGACAGAATTCCAAGTGTCTAGGATTCAAAAATACAGTACAATGTAAGGGTTTGGGTTTTTAAATATCTGAAAGATGAACTTTGTCTTTACCTTACTAACAAATAAGGGCCAGATAAATTATTTCCAACACATTAATCAGTTTAAGGTGATATGGTACTTTATCATTTAAAAAAGCATCTTGAGAAGCACCATTCATAGGCTTGACACGCACATGTTCTATTGACTTAATAACCAAGACAAAACATCACAATTGGTACAATGGCTGATATATTAATTTACTTTATTGTATTTCAGGGTGTTATGGTTCATTTGGTCCTATAAATGTAAGCTGAAGGAATTATACTGACTCCAAAAAAAACGGCACTAATCCCTACAAAGAAGTTCAGTTGCCTTGTTGTAGAAACCACTGATTCTTTTTCCCCCTGTGAACAGTGAGCCACTGTTTCAAAGAAGTAGCAAGCTATCCTTCTTAAAATTTTTCTGCAAAGTTCAGTAATATGAGCTTGTGTGGTTTGCCAAGTTAGGCTCTTAAGCAATTTGGGTTGTTGGGTTTTTTTGTACAGGTTTTGTTGATTTGGTTTGGGTGGTTTTATTCCCAAAAAACCCCAAAATAGCTGAATATTTGTATAGTGAAATCATTAAGAGAATGTTCATTATTTTTAGCGGACCAAAGACTTCAGTTCAACTCTTAATCCAGAGTTTTGATACATTTAAAGAACAAGGTGAAAAAGAGTAAGAAGCAGTTAAAAAAAAAAAAAAAAAGAAACAATTGCCTTTACAGAAAACCATGGCTACCAAATTTTAAATTCAGTAGAGGTTAAACTAACCTCTTACAGTGAATAACAAATTCCTGCTAAAGAAACATGAAAGTTAACTAACCACAGACAAGCAGAAGCAGACCATTAAAGAACTTCACAGATAATCCAATTCCAAATAATGGAAGGGAAATTCTGAATCACTGCTGGTGAGCTATCAATATTCCTGTAATGGGGTGAAAATATTGATAGACAGAAGTTCTAAGACCTAATTCAAATTACACTTTCCTGAATTTAGGAGCTGTTTAACATAGAATAAGTAATCTGTTGTCTCTCAGACTTGGTCATGTCATATACACAAATGAAATAAAACTATCTAATTAGTTTCTACAGGGTACCCATGAGTAATTAATGTCAGAGGCCATTTAACTACCTTTGAAATAAAACATTTACCCTCATGCTGACTCATGACGCTGGAATGCTTGAGCAGAAATCAGCTGCTTGCAGCAAGCACTAAGTGTGGATAGCTCATTTAGAGATCACACATCCTCACAGTCACCTGCTAAGGCAAGCACGAGGCATTAAGTTTTTGCAGTCTTTTACAGCTGATGCCTTTTTATTTATATCTTTTACAGTGTTGGAATTGAGAAATTACATCGATTTAAACTACACCTGAAGAAAAAGAAATACATGAACAGAAAAAGGAGAAGATGCAAGGGTTAAAATGTTGATACAGTTGTGTATTGACATTTTAAGAGATCAATCTTTCTTTTCTGTAGCCGTTCCCTGATATATGACAGAAAACTGAATAGTTCTAAGAAGTAGCTCTACTGTTATTATATGAACAGCACCCTTTTTAAAATCATAGATGAGCATGATTTCCTGACCTGCTGAATTCAGATCTAATAGGTTTTTAAGTCAGTAAAAAGATGTTAACAGGGAATCGTAATGTCCAAATATCTTTTTTAAAGGATTTTGTCAAGATTATATGCTATGCCTGTTCTGCTGTTCATGTGGATTTAGCCAAGCTTTGGTTAAAAACAGATTGGAAGCTTCCTAAGCCTTTAGGAGTTCCCAAACAAAACCAAAATAAAGCAAAATAGGGCTACTAGATTGTGATAATCTCAAAGTTGCCTCAGTTATACTTTCATTCCTTCAAAAGTTATTTAGCTGAAAGTGTGTTCAACAGGGAAAGAAGACATAAACAACCCAAGGAGAAGGCTGTGAAAAGCCGTTTTAAAGTATCCTGCTCATCTGCCATTTTGTAGCCCACAGCATATGAGATCCATTATTATCGCCTGAGGAACTCCTCGCCTGATCAGATGCCAGTTTGAGCCATTAACCACCACCCCCTGAGCTGGACAATTTAGGCAGATACCCTCCCATCTATGGCTCATCTGTCCAGATCTTACCATCTTATCTGTGGGAAGGGTGTCATGGCAGACTGCCAAATGTCTTGCTAAAATCTAGGCAAATTACATCCTTGGTTCTGAGCAAATAATTTCCTCATAGACAGCAACCAGATTGGTCAAATAGGACTTATGCTTGACAAATTGATGGTGGCTTTTTCCACTGACTTTCCACAAGTACCTGTTCTTGTTCTTTATTTTATAGTTCAGGGTGTAAATTGCTTTCCCAGATGTTGAGCTCTCAGGGCTTTGTATTATTATGGTATTTTCAGCACTTATGAAAGTGATTAATAAGAGTATTGCTGAATTCTCTAACATCATAACAAAATCAATTTGCAGTTAAAAATTAATAGAATATGTTATTGATTTTAACTGTAGTAAAATATAATAACTCTTATTAGAAATTTATTTAGTACATTAATATTTTACATCACTATGGATGAATTTGAAGATAAGTTTTGGCCATTTTTCTTTTTAAATTATGAAAAATATTTAAAAATCTTTTGAAGAAAATCCATTTACTAGAACATAACTCCAGATACTTACAGAAAGTCAAATTTCAAAGAAATATTGAGAGAGCTATTTGCAAGAATTATGCATTTCTAGTTCTTAATCAGTATTCAAAATTTTCCTTTATCTTTTGTTGCCTTTTTGAGATGTGGCTTTAAATAGTTTGAGTATAGGATTTGTCTTGACGATCCCTTAAAGTCTTTGTGCTTGCTTGGGAGCAGGGAAAGCTGAATGTCACTGCTCTGTCATATGTAGGTGAGTGATGTTGCATTACAGTCAGTGGCTGTTCTGAGCCAGCAGGGGCAATAGACTGGTGATATATATATATGTATTTCAAAGGCATAGAAACAGGAAAATAAAATAAAGACTGAAATTGCTATTAAGATTATGGAAGCATCATTCCTCTCCACGGCAAGTAAAAATGCTGACATCAACAATTTATTTCAACTCCATGTGCCCCAGGGCCCTTTGCTATCCCTTTTTGTAGCTCTAGAAACTATTACAAACTTTTACAGAACCAGGTTTTGAAATTTGTGCATGTGAGTTTCCAGTCTTAAACGTGTGGCTTGACAGGAGAGGGTTTATAAAGTTCTACATTTGGGGTTTTTGTTGCTGCTGTTGTGCCAGTAAAACACTGATTTGGGACACTTTCTATGTGTATATTTTTACATAAGACATTGAGAAGGGGAAGGAAATCATGAACTCTTGAAAAGCAATTTTCAGTCTCTATCTAATAAAGTGCAATTAACTGTAATCTATCTCTTTAGGGTGTAGTCAGTGTTTTGGCAATAGCTGCAGAACATACATGTTTGTACACCCTGTCTAGGTGTTTCTCTTGCTGGTGACCACCCTTTTTTCTATGTGGTATTAACATATATGATGTATTGAATATTTTTCAACTTGTTGATGTTTAAAAATCTCGTAGTTTCTGTTCTGCTTCCAAATAATACATTAAAAAAGCAGATTATTTTGAGTGTGTAAATTTCTGGCATTCTGCTGGAATAGTACTACACTGGAGCTCAGACTTCTTTGTCTTAGGTGCCCCAAATTTCATAAGCATAGACTCATAGAACTATTACAGTTGTTTAAGGTCACCAAGTCCAACTGTTAACCCAGCTGCCACGTCGGCCACTGAACCATGTCTCCTAGTGCCACATCTACACATCTTTTAAATATCTCCAGGAACGGTGACTCCACCACTTCCCTGGGCAGCCTTTTCCAATGCTTGACAACTCCTTCTGTGAGGAAATTTTTCCTGATATCCAATCTTAACCTCCCCTGGCACAAGTTGAGGTCATTCCTTCTTTTTGTATTGCTTGTTACTCGGAGAAGAGGCTGACCCCCCCGCAGCTGGCTACAGCCTCTTTTAGGTGGTTGTAGAGAGTGATAAGGTCACTCCTGAGCCTTTTGTTCTCCAGGGTAAACAACCCCAGCTTCATCTGCTGCTCCTCCTAAGACTTGTTCTTTATCGGGTTCATTGCTCTTCTAATGAGTAGCACTATACTTTAGTTTTCACTATTTAATTAAAATTCTGAAAGAATTTCTCTCAGTAACATTCCATTCATTTAGAATTCTCTAATACTGCCATGGAAAAAGGTAGTTTTTTGTTAATAGGCCAAATTAATTGAAACAAAACTGAATTAAAATCTTTATTTTTGAAAGATGAAAATGACATTAGATTATGGAATAATTAAAGTACTGTTAAATTCAGTGAATTTGTCCTGTTAGCATTTTCTAAAATAAATTAAAATTAACAAAAAATACTACAAAAATGTTATTTTCTGAAGAACCAGATGTAAAAGAGTCAAAGTTGATCAGGAAATACTTGAATTTAGAGACACCTGATTTTGGAGACAAGAAGTTCCTAATGATTGATAACAAAATTCTAAATACATTTTTGTTCAAGACTCTGATAGTCCTTTGCAAAAGCCATCTCGAATATTTGCATCCTGGTACTCAGCTGTGGTTTAATGTAAAGTTCTGCTTTGTAGTGAATGATGGAAACAGGAGATGACAAGGCTTTTCATTGTGATGTTTTCTGTTAATTCTTTAGGTATTCTTGTCTGTGTGGCAAGTCTTGTGTTGATTCCCATTAATCCATAGATTGTAGGAGCACAACAAAGTTGAAAGGTGGTTTCAAAATCTTTTAATGTATATGGTACTCTGTCTAATAGCTTCTTGAGTACCATCTGAGTGAAAAATCTATCACCACTTTAGCACACCTTTTAGCTTTATGTTTAAGATTGTGCATTTGAAGGACATACGATTTTGTAGCTCATACCTGCCTGACTAAATAAAAACCAACATAGGAAAAGGAGTTTATTTTCAGTGAGTCATTGTTATCTTGGATGTGGCATGAAACAGCTGTGTTCTGGGAAATAAAGCAAAGAACATGGAAGAGCTAAAGGACAAAGAGATTATCTGTTAGACTGGCCCAAGGGCTAAAGCAAGGAAACTGCCAGCTAAACAGAAGTCCATGAATATACATCAGAGCAGTGCATGTCCCCAGTCCTTCTGCCCACATACTTAAACAAGACAAGCAAACAGGACGGCAGGAACCAGCAGAGCAATTTTTCCTTTGCTATGCCTCTGAATGCTGTATCAGACAGAATCCCCTCTTTGCTCTTGAAATGATCTAAAAGAATTTGGGACATTAGGCTGTCTTCCTTGGATGGAATATTAAAAATCAGAGCAGAAAAGGAACACCCGTTGTGAGTGACTACAGAGTCCTAGCTCAAAGTTTGTCTTTACATTAATGACATTTTTGCTCCACCTACTGGTAGGAAGGTCTGCAGCCTTCTGAATTACCATCGGGCACTTGAACCTCCTTCTGCAATTAGACCTCTTGTTGAGATTAGATTAAATTTCAGTGTGCAGAAGAAAGAGAAAAACTGTTGATACCTCTTTCTAAAATCTGGGAGTGGGAGAGAAATTTTAATTATAAGGGAGAAATAAACATCATGGCTCAAAATGTACAAAGATATAAGTGGTACCTGTGGTGAAGATGCCTGGTGCTCATAATTTTGGAGGGTAAAACAAAGAACAAAATAACAAAAAAAAACAAACAAAAAAAAATCCCTCTTCAAAACATTCTAAAACTTTATACCTTAATATTGTAGATGATTATTGTTTTATTGTCTAAAATCCATCTGGCTATGACAAAGCACAAAACTGTCCTTACATCATCTTCCTTTCTTGCCTTATTGGCATAAGGGAGCTGGCAGTCATTCTGAAATGCTGGTTTGATAGCAGTGAGCATGTCTCAGTTCTGATTGCTCATTTTGCCACATTTCTTGATTACTGTGTGATGTCAATGAAAATAGGACTTCTGAGTTTATTTGCACAGCTGTTGTGATTAGTTATGTTTGGTTTTAAGCCAGGAGGTCCTCAAGGTTTACTCTGCTGTTTCTGAAGTTGTCAGTTTACTGTCTCTGTCTTTTTAGAATGATATCCAAACACATTTGTTGAATGCATTGTTTCATTCTTATTCACTGGACTGAAGTAAATGAATAAGCTTCTTTGAGAATTACTGATTTAACAGCTGTAGATTTCTCTCTTAATTGCTTCAGGAGGACACTGTGCAGTAATATAATGGCAATTCTTCAACAAGGCTTATGTGGTGAAATTGATAACACTGTACAAATCATATTGTAGTTTTTCATATGGGAAAAAAACCCCTCAAGCCCACTAGTAGCCGAGGTTTCATTGACATTCAGTAGATGCTTCTAGTTGCAGTAGGTACGGTGCCTGCTCTGTTTGGACCAGTGTATCTGTGGTGTATCACATTAAACCAGGCCCTGCTAATCACACACAAAATCACAGAACAGGTGAGTTTGGTAGGGAAGCTTGGAGATTACCCAGACCAATACTGTTACTGAAGTAGGATTAGCTAGACCAGGTTACTCAAGGATGTGTCCAATTGGGTTTTGAATGTTACCAAAGATGGAGACTTCACAGCCTCTCTGAGGAAGCTTTTGCATGTTTCCTCCCTCTCACCATAAAGAAGCTTTTTAGAAAAACACATTTGAACCCACAACAAGTTATGTTAGTACTTCATCATATGGATTTCATAGTGTGACATAAAGTCAAGTACTTGTGACCTCTGCAGGACTGGGTCATTGTGACTAAAACCGCAAGAAGAATTGGGCTGCCTAGCATAGGACTGGAGATGGAAGTCATATCCATGAGTCTGCAAATGGAATCAAAAAACACCCTTATGCTGTTGTTCCACTCTTATTCAGTGAAGAAACTCTCCCTACACTCACACCCCTCGCTGTAGCTGCCTGTCTCTTTGATTCTGTAGGCTCCCTCAGCTGTGTTTCCGAGCCTGTCCATGGTTCCACAAGTGTAACAGTAGACTTTCTGAACTATTTAGAGGCTAAACAAAGAATCAGCCAGACTATTATCCTCTAGATATAATGCAGAAGAAAAGGCTAAGTACTTTAGAGGAATTTTAACAGGAATAGATTCCTACTCTTACAGCCATCAATGCTCTGTAAATGATTTCCTGCATCCTGAAAATGTGTAAATTCCAGAAAATATGTGAAATTCTGATGCTGCTGAAAGAAAATCCTGTCAGCTATTTTTAGGTATTAAACTTTTAGGTTTTGAATTCCTATCAACTACGTTTAGGGATTGGAGGAGACTGTATCGAGACTAGCCCTGGGGAGAAAACTTGGAAGTGTTTGTGGATGAAAAATCAACACAGCTCAGTAATGTGCGCTCACAGCCCCATAAAGCCAACTGGGCTGCATCCGAAGCAGCATGGCCAGCAGGGTGCAGGAGAGGATTCTGCCCCTCTGCTCCTCGGCTCTGGTGAGCTCTTATGGAGACAGGCTGGGAGAATTGGGGCTGTTCAGTCTGGAGAAGGCTCCAAGAAGACCTTTGAGCACCTTCCAGTAAGCAAACGGGGATTACAAGAAGGGTGGAGAGGATGATATTGCCTTGAGAGCAAGGAGGAACGGCCTTGAGCTGAAGCAGGATAGGTTTAGATAAGATGTAAGGAAGAATGTTTTTGCTGTGAGGGTGGTGAAGAATTGGAGCACCCAGAGAGGTTATGGACTTCCCATTGCTGGAGGTGTTCAAGGCCAGACTGGATGGGGCCCTGAGCAACCTGGTCTAGTTTCCTTTCTGCCCATGGCAGGGGGGTTGTAACTGGATGATCTTTAAGGTCCCTTCCAATCCACACCATTCTATGACTCTGTGATTCTATGACTCTGTGATTCTATGAGTCTATGATTCTATAAGTTGGCTACCATCTGATTAGTACTGTCTGGTTTGACTCCCTACTTACAGTCTCCAAGATATTAACTGTATAAATCTAAAAACTGATGCTGTGCTTCTTTCTGTAAAGATGGGCTCACATGAATAATTATATGCCAAATCTAAGGCAGCTGGTGAATTTTTACAGGTATTCATCAGAGAAAATGCCTTTCTTTAGTGTGTAAACTGACCATTCCAACAAATAGCTATGTTATATCTGAATTTACTTGGACTTGGTGTTGCAGTATTAGACACTTTGTGTGGCTATGATAAAGCAGGAAATACACACGTACATATATGTACACACATTTACACACATGTACACACATATACACACAAGAGAAAAAAACACTGCATTTTAAGGTTGCAGTCTGCTAATCCTAGTTGTATAATAGAAAGCAATTATTGAGTAGCAGAAGTAAAATATGGTGAATGGCAAAACAAGAAGTGGTGTTTTATCTCTCAAAAAGGGGAGAGAGACCTGCTGATGCTTAAGTAGTGACATCGATTGGGGCAAATTAGTGAAACAACACTGCAAAATTTTTCTCTCTGTTCTTCCTTTGTTCTGCTTGTTATGGGGGTTATGATGTTTTTTGTATCTTCTCAGTGCTGGGCTCTAACTCCTCTAAGGTGATGGGGATTTCAAAGACTAAGGACTAGTTACTTCTGGTTCTGTTGTACGCTTTCTGTTCTGGTGTTTGACTTAATGCCAGCATTTCTGCTATATACATTTCTGCTAGCAAAAGAAAGGAAAAGAAAAAATTTCAACAAGCAGTAAAAAGATTTTCTGGGGATGGGTTCTGGGGATTTTCCCTCTCTTCCCAATTATTTATTTTGTATATTCACTCTAAGTTATGCATGCCAGATAAACGGGTTTTTTTCTTTTCCTGTTGCCTAAAAACTGATCATCCCAGCTCTCATTCAACCAAAAGTAATGCTGACCTTTTTTTTTTGTTGTTGTTGATGTTTTTAGCCTTGGGGATCTCTGTTATCACCCATATTCTCAAACCCTTACTATTTTCTTCTGTTTATTTCTTGGTGGACACTGTTACCTAACACGTGTGACTATTTTCTGTGACTGTTCTGTCAACCACTAGCTACAGAAAGAAGGTCTTGTAAGAAACAGGCTGATGCCTTATTTTTTTTCTGAAAAGGCATCTGCTATGATGTAAGGCTTTTATACACACACATTGAAACACACTCATAAAACTATCAGCCTTTTTAGAACATCAGAATTTTATCATTGCAATTAAGACAATTGAGACCTGACATCAGTAGTGTTAGCAGAGCTCAGGAGATTTGAAAAGACTGATTAGAATTACAATAATAGATTTCTACTCTTTTGACTATTATGATATCACCAGAATGAATTTGAGCATGCATCTCAATGCTATTATATCTATTCTGTTACAGTGGTTTTCTTATCAGAGCAATCTAACATGCTATGGAAAAATACCTCAGAGAAAACTTGGGTAATCTTGAGGCTATACCTTTTTTCTCTTTTTTTTTCAGAAAAACAGATGATTTGGACAGCTAAAAATAGTATGTATTTGAAAATGAAGCATAAGAATATAAAATATTCAAAGGGTTATTTAATTTTGACTAATTGGTGATATTTGAGGTCCTGTGAAAGATTTCAGGAATTCAGATTTTTTTTCTGCCAAGAATTTTAACAAGATAACATCTAAAGTACCAAGTGTGAATATCTTGGGCTGGCATTGATAGAAGAGCAGTACTGGTGTAGTAATGTACACAGTTAACATTTTGAATTTCTGAAGCCTGATCAGGGTAAGAAGATATTTTTAAAATCTAAGAACAGCAGTAGTTAAAGAAACCAAAAAAATTGGGCTCTGGAATGTAAAAGAAGAGTGAAAAGAGCAAAGCAGTGATCCAGACAGAACTTTAAAGAATAATTTGAAACTGGTAATACAGGAGTAGAACAGAATTTATATATGATCATGCAGAATTTTTGGACTCTTTTACTATGGCTAAAGGTATGGATAGAGCAGGCAGTGGATTTAGAGAGTATGTGTATGAGTTTGGATCCAGAAATGGAATGAAGAACATCAGTGTTCCTATGAGGTAATTGATGGTCAGATTCATAGTCTCAATATGAAGTTCTTTAACCCTATTTTCAGTGTTTCAATGGAGTGCAATCCAGCATGTGCTTTTTTTTTTTGAAACCTATACTTATTGACACTAATTTTTACATGAATTATGTCAAAAATTTATGATCTTATAAGAATTGCAAATTTTGTGGTTTAGGAGTATTTTAATTTCCTAGAATTCCTTCTATCAGTTCCCAAGGTCTGTAAGAGTTTTGAAAAATTACTGAAAAATCCCTGTTCATAACTGCTGCTCCTTATTCTTAGAGAATAAGGCTAACATTTACTCTGTGTTTTATTCCTCCCTGGAAAAAAAAAGCAAAAAAAAAGCCTTACTCTTGTTTTTTTCTTCATTTTACCAGACACTAGAAATACAGTTTTGGCATAGTCTTTTATATTCTCTTTCAAGTTATAATCAGTTAATATTCCATTTCCCCATTTTCTGGTTGAACTGAGGTATTTTTCTAAAGTAGGCAATCTTTATGTAATAAATTGCTTCAGAGTAGTCTTAACTGCCTTACCCTCATGTGAAATTCTAGTGAAGTTAAAGGAACTGTTCTGTCAGAAAGAAGTAAAGCATCTTATTCACACTGTGTACTCTTGGTCGAGAATTTTATCTCTTCAAGCAACACTCGGGGAGGAGGAAGGCAGGTTCAAACCTTATGAGGTGGCATGTGTTAATCTTCTCCAGTTAAAAACTGTATTACATTTTGATTGGCATGTACCTTAGAGCTTACAACTTCTTTTTTCTGCAGATGCTCTATTAAAAACCAATTAACTTTCCGTGTAATCAGGTATTTAACTTATCAGTTATGCAGTGAAAAATGTTGGGGGTGATAGCAATGACAAACAGGCTTACTAACTAATCAGCTGTCTAATTAATTTGAAAGTCTTTCATGTTTGATAAAAATTATGCATAATATGAACAGTTTTAAATCCTGGGGATAAATATACCTGTAGAAAAGCCTTTGGGAAGGTTTGTCTTGAGATATATTTGGAAGGCAGATGAAAAATGTAAAGGTGTTGTGGTGCAAAACATTTTGGTTTCTTCTTTCTTATGTTACCTTCCTCAGATGTTAATAGAAAAATCTAGAAAGAGAAAATGGTTTAACTAAGGTTAATTAGTAAACAACCTTCTCGGTGATGTCAAAACTGATGTTCCAGGACAGATCTGCATCTGTAATTGGAGAATATTTAATTTCCTGAAAATTTCAGGGCAGATTATTACTTCTCTCTAGTTATTTATAAACATGATGGCCTTTTCATCCCAAACAGGCAATTATTGGCAGGGTTTGGGTATTGGGCACTGCAGAATGCCATGTATGAAGAGGTCAGGAACTACCCTGTGACAGTCAATCCAGGTCCAGCTGACTTGGCAACAGATGGAAACAATCCGCAGCACACCAGAATTTCAGTGTGAAGAGCACATGGCAACACTCCTCAAATATCATTAAGCAATAGCAGTAGCTGTGGGGAGCAGGAGAGATGGAAAGAAAGTTGAGGCAGGAGGATGAGGAGGAGGCACAGGAGGCATAAACGGAGATACACAAGGAGATGTGAAAAGCACATTTTGCAGTAACCACAGAAGAAAATGCAGGAGACATAGGGAAGGCATTGCTGGGAATGCTGCTAGAAAAAAGCTCTTGAAAGGGGATGATCCATGCTGGAGAAGGTCTGAGCACTGCAAGAGCCCTGAAGGACTGCACAGCATGCTGTTGTGGAGCAGGCCTGTACTGCAGGTGGTGGTGGAGCCAGCTGCTGAAAACTGTGGGAATGGTGACTAGAAAAGGGCAAGGAGAGGTGTTGAACTGAAGTTGAGCCTGTGAGGCCAGGAGCAAAGCTGTTACCCTGTGCGTCTGTATAACTGCATGAGTTTTGTTCCTCAGTACCTAAACCAATAATTAGAAATTATGTTAATCATCAATAAGTCAAATGAAGTTAAAAATACCCTGTTTTTTCCCATGAAGATAGTGGAAACAGAAATGTAACTTAACTTCAAATATTTTTTTAATTAGGTTTTTCTTTTTGTGTACTAGCTAAAATAAATTCAATTAGCAAAATTTCTTTAGACACACTCATTTATTGTCTCAGTGTTGTCTATACAGTTTGGACTCATTATGGCTTCTGAAGGTTTATTTTTAAATTATTCATTCTGTATTTAGACAGTGCAAGAATTTTGGTAGATACCTGTATATTAATAGTCATATCTAGTGGAAGATTTCAACACACATTGCTCAGCTTGAATGTTTCTTGCATACCCTGGAGACCAGAACTATGGTCTGGGTGACCTGATTGTCTAAAAAATGCATTAAGAATGTGATACTTTGAGAATGCAAATGCAAGTCAGACAACAGAAGCAGGCAACATAATCCTGATCTGTCAATCCTGCCATTCTTTAGGTTGCCTATTTCAGAGTTTGAATAGATAACTAAACTGCATAGTATTCTCTATTTTCAATTTTGCTTTATTTCCACAGCTAATAAAAGGAACTGTAGGAGATTTTTGGAATACATTAGCAAAGATAGGGAATAGTGGTAATTTAGCTACAGGCTCAGTTTACCAGCAAGCGTGGATATGGCTCATAAGTTACTGCTGTAATGACAGAAGGTTTGTGGAGAAGTAAGTGTGGTTTAAAGATTAGCTGGGAGGACAACAGCTTTCCTCATGTCTTAAACTTACCTGTGAGTCATTCTTTATTTCAGAAAAGGATCTGAACCCAACACTAGACTACAGAGAAAGGTGCCTACAGCTAGCCACTGGGAAATGTAATTATGGATCACTGAAAATTTTCCAGCTGCTCTAGTTATAAAGAATGGTTTCAGATATCTACAGTAGAATAAAAGTGCTGCTGTCAGACTATTGAGATAAATTAAATGACATGGGTATCTCTGTTTGAAGGATTTTATTAAATGACATGGGTATCTCTGTTGTGAAGGATTTTAACACGAAGCTTTAGTTTTCAAACAAAACATGCAGCTTTTGTTTTTCAAGGGACTCTTTCTCAGTTCATATTTTATAAAAAATTCAAAGCTTACTAATGAGGACTGGAGCATAACTTTGTTGAGATACTCAGATGGGAAAGAGTTTTTCACTTTTCTTTTTATTCCTAGAAATCTGTACACTTCTCTGTAACATTAAGCACATTAAAAAAAAAAATTTCTCTCTGCATATCCCTCCAGCCTGCCGAGCTATATTAGGACTAAAAAAAACCCTGCAAAGATTGCTTACATTACAAATACAGCCATTCTTTGGACCATGATATACAAGATTTTATGCCTAAGCATATCTACATACAAGCACATACATCTCCTCTCCAGGGACAAGTTTCTGTTGGTGATTTGATTCATCAGGCTCCTCATGGAGCTGTGCTCTCTGTGCCCTAGGGAGGCCTGGCACTCCTGACACTCTCAGTGCAGCTTTTGATCTTCTCTACTGGGATCCTTTCTGCACCACTGCTTTGCTTTATTCCTGGGCCTTTCCAAAGACAAAACAAACCGTTTGGATTACAGGCATTTTTATAGGTGGACACTTGGTTGTTTTGATGCAATTTTTGGCTGTTTCTTGGTCATATCTCCCCATCTTAGTTTAAACAGTCAACTTCATATCATTCAATCTCACTGCTCTTGTTTATCACATCATTTCCAAGTGACAGCATGAGAACTTCCCCACTTCTATCATCAGGAAAGTTCTGTCTTTGATTTTGCACCAATCTGGGCATCATAACCCACAGGAAGTATACAATAAAGAGCAAGCATCCAAGTGTTTCGAGGTTTAGGCACCACTTGGCAAGGGATTTTCAGGAAGCACGTTTGAATCTGAGGACCTCAGTTAATTATAAATCTTGCACTGGCCGTCTATCTTTGTCACCTAGTTCTTAATGTTTTTTATAATACTGATGACTTTAAAAATTCTTACCAGGCCCCATTTGCTGTAACTTAGAGATACATAATAAAATAGTTCAGAATATTTTAGTCTGAATAAACATGACAGATTAAGTGTAACAACTTGTTAGACACCTCTAATGAATTGCTAAAGGTATAGAATTATATCTTCTTATGTACTCCCATGCTGCTGGAAGAAGGTGCTTCTGTTCTGTGTTTCAGTGAATACAAAAAATATCTTTTAAGTTTATTTTAATATTCATGACTGTGTACTTAATATTCACTGGAGATTTTAGGGAGCTAGCAAAAATGTGACGTAATCCTTTTTTTTTCTATACGTACTGAGTCTATTTGGATGGATGTGGAGAACAAGTTTTTATACCTGAATTTTACTGGAAATTATGTTGTCCAGCAAAAATCTCACTTGATGGAGCAATATAAACCTAGCAGGTTTTGAAAAGGCACAGAACTAGCACGCAGATTTCTGGTTTCATCCCAGGGAAAGCAGGTCATGTACACATATCAAGTTGCATAAGAGTTCTGACAGAACCTATGTTTACTTTGTACAAGGACATTTTAAAAGCTTCAGGAGTAGATAATCAAGCAACACCAAATTATTTGTCTTGTTTAAAAAGCACTGAATTTAACAAGAGAAAAGTACAATACTAATTTAATGCTTCTTAAACTGTTTCGGTTCTAGGTCATGTGCTACACCAAAAGCTCTCCAAGTCTGACAATGCAAAGTTGAAATAAGCATATTTTACTGCAAGTAATTTTGAAATGCTTCAGGCAACTCTTCACTAGTCATTAGCTTAAATACTTAAAGAAAATCCTATTAAGAATATAATCTTTATTTTTATTCAAGAGAAAAATTTAAATTTGTATTTGGTTACCAAAGCAGGAATAAATTCAGTGAGTATGATTGCCCTTTTCTACTAAAACTTATCTTTATAGCTATATTAGAGAGGAGAAACAAAATCCATTTGCAATGTAATTTTCAGATGTACTGATTTTCTTTACTTTTCTTTAGCTTTTTGTCACAAACAAAAAAGCTTTTGTTGAGTAGAAGACTTAACCCTTTTCTCTCGCTGACAGAATGGGCTGGCACTAATCTTTCAGCTATACCAAAAAAGGTTCTGGTTTTCTGCTTGCCTGCCCTAATTGATCTCTTTTCTAAGAAGTTTCTTCCAGTTCACCAGACCTGCATTATACAGATCAAAACTTTTCTTCTTAGTTACATAAACGATGTGACTGAGTGCAAACTCAGCAAGCTTGCAGATTACACCAAGCTGAGTAGGCAACTGATATGCTGGAGGGGTGGGATGCCATCCAGAGGGACCTGGACAGACTTGAGGAGTGACTGCTTGGGAACCTCATGCACTTCAACAACGTGGTCAGGGCAATCACCAGTATGAACAGAGTCTGTGGAAGGAAGGGATTAAGAGCAGCCCTGCAGGAGCTGGGGGGACGAAAAATTGGACATGAGCCAGCAATGTGCCCTGGCAGCCTAGAAAGCCAGTTGTATCCTGAGCTGCATAAAATGAAGCGTCAACAGCAGTTTTTGGAAGGTGATTCTTCCTACTCTATTCTGGCCTTGTGACACTTCATCTGGAGCACTGCATTCACTTCTGGAGTCCACTGCTGGGTACAAGAAAGACATGGACCTGCTAGAGCTGGTCCAGAGGAGGGTTATGAAAATGGATGGTGGAACACCTCTCCTACAAAGACAGGCTGAGACACTCCATGTTTTTCAGCCTGGGTAAGAGAAGGCTCCAGAGAGAGGTTATTGTGGCTCCTCATATACAAAATGGGGCTTAAAAGAAAGATGAATTGATATTTTACCAAGGCCTGTAGAGACAAGATAAAGGACACTTATTTTAAACTCAAAGAGGGCAAATGTAGATTTGATATAAGCAATAAATTTCTTGTTGTGAGGGTGTGAGGCGCTGGAACACATTGTCTTGAGAAGGTGTGGGCAACCCATCCCTGGAAGTGTTGAAGGCCAGGCTGGATGGGACTTGGAACAACCTGGTCTAGTGGAAGGTGTTTCTGTCCATGGCAGCAAAGTTGGGATTAGATGATCTATAAAGGTCTTTCCAACTCAAAACTTTCTATGATTCCAGGATTTTAAGATTTGTTCTAGGATTTGTAGTTCAGCTTTTAAAAATTGAAGTAGTTGCACATTTAAGTTCTTAATTTCTATCAGATCAAGAGCGCAGTTGTTATAGTAACTAAACTGAAGTTGTTGCTGCAGATTAACATTCTAATTTTCTTCTGTACTGTATTACAACTTGCCAAAGTAGGTGTAGGGAAATAGAAAAATTGAAATAAATGTGTGACTTCAAGTATGTTTTACACATAAATCTTCTAAAATGAAATTCAGACTTATGTTTCTGCCATTAGTTTGTACATAATGTTACTGAAACTGAGCAATGCTCTACTACTCTTATCATGTTACTCAGATTTCTAATCTAGAAACATCTTCAAATTTAATGAAAAAAAATATTTGTTCTGTTTATTGAGGCATATGTTAAAATATTAAGAGGAGAACTACCTTATCCCTTCACTGTATTCAGTAAAACTTGTGACCTTCAGCTTTATGCTCAGATCAGTAATTAGTTCCAGATCCTTTGATTTGACTGAAGTCAGCAGAGATATGGAGGAGCAGTGACTATAATCAATAATGTATCTCTCTATAAGTTCTTAAACAGAATCAACATATAAATATACTCAGTCCTGCTGAATGAAACACAAACTACATTTCTATGCTACAAGCTGGGAGCCATAAAAAAATGTAGTTGCCTAAATGTAAAGATTCAAGGACAGTACTATCACTGTAGCTGAGATTAAGAAATAAAATAAACTTATCCTTTACTTGTTCAATATGTTTTGGCTGTGCTTTTCTGAAGTAAAGTTCTGTATTTAGGATTTGTATATATTTTATGAAAATTTGCACTGAATAATACTGTACTATAACAGCAGAATGCAATTTCTTTTCTTAAGATACTATTAAGAAAGACGCAGTCAGAGAAAATGCTACTCAATGTGAGTATGTTTTCAAAATACCTGTCACCACTAATTGGCAATTCCACTCTTTGCTCAGGAAAAACTGTATAAGCATCTCAACCTTTTGATTAAGAAATCTTCTTGGTGTCTTGATTTAGATGGGTAGAGGAATTGATGTGGAGGGGGATGGAATGAATGGTCTGCCATATAGCCTGCCAAATTAAACTCAGTTCTGATTATCATCAAGAATAAAAGTGCACATATGTTATCTAATCCTTGTTTAAAATACATGCTCTTATTTAGGTATAGAACCTTAGGTATAAGCACCAGTTTGCACTTCTAAGTACCAGACATGATAAAATTGTCCTAAAATGACCATTAAAAAAACCAAATACCCCCTGAAAAATTTAGAATATTTAACTCAAATTTATCAATCAGAAGAGGTTTAAAAGTTGTTCCAACTGCTATTCCTGAAAATTAAGTATTTGGTTAATTTTCGTATGTTCATCTCTATGGATTTTCCAGCTATCAGTATCTTCAGGTTCTACAGAAGCAGCACAGGATGAATGCAAACTGTTATTTCTGCGTCTGATAGCAAAAAGACATCTGCTATGGCATAGCATCTTTAAGCAGTAAGTGGAAGAGCATGTAAAGGAATTGTTCACTTTAAAACAATGCCTCCTTCACAGTTCAATAGAAGATGCAGTTCTCAAAGTGGTGGTAGCTCTTGCCATGCCTCTGGCATGTAAACAAGAACTGGGATGAAGCAATTGCAGACTATGTACATTTGGGCTGCTGGAAAATTCTTTTTTCTGAGAGGTAGTAGGTCCTCAGATCAACAGTGACACTTGCTTCAAAGACTATAATTTAACAGCTTCAGGAAGGTCCAGAGAGGGTGAGGAGGAAATAAAGAAAGCACTAAGGAATTTGAAGTGCTTATTTGTATTACTTCATAAAGCAGCAACCTCTGACATCAAGTCCTCTCAGACTTTCCTTCTAGTCAGTCTCATTTCTGAGGCTAATTATAAGACATGGCTCAATTTATTATGATATGTGAATTGAAAGAAAACAGACAAATTTATATCAAATTCTTTTTTACCTCTGTATGTATGAATTAAAAACTTTCATGAAGCACAGTGTCATTTTTTCTTTCTGTGAAATTTAGCTGCAGCCTGAAGAAGATCAAATATTGGGATAAATTCAGGTATTGGAGGAGGAAAGAAAAAGCACTGGAGGTGATGCCTGAGGTGGTTGCCTAAAAAAACAGAGACTAAACAGGAAAAAGGGGAAAAAGGTAAGTATTTATCTGAATGACCTCCAAAGGTACACCCTGGGCAGGCCAAAGGCAACACCCATGATGTACCCTGAGTCACGAGTTTTCACTTTTCTATGTTTGGTTAATTTACATATCAGGATTAATTCTTCAATTAAAGCTTCATCTAATGATGTAATTTCCCCTTACCCCTCTTCTGAGATTTTGGTTTACACATTTTGGGCCTAGAACAGTCTGGGTGTTGTTGAAGAGCAAGCCTGGAGAGGCTTTGTTATGTCTAACCAGCATGAGAGAGCAGAAGTTAACAGGCTACAAGAAACTTCAGAGTTACACACTGGGCAGTACCAGATTTGAAATATATGAAGGCTAAAACCTAATACAACTAAGGCATCAGAGGAAGCAGCGAAAAAACAGCAGTAGAATTATAGAATGATTGAGGTTGGAAAGGACCCCTTGAGGTCATCTGGATTAACTTCCCTGCTCAAGTCGGGGCAACTTGAGCAGATTGCTCAGTTCTGTGCCCAGTTTGGGTTTTGAATATCTCCCAGTATCTCTACCACTTCTCTGGGAAGCTCATGCCTGTCTTTCATCACTCTCACGACATAACTGTTTTCTTGTGTTTAGATGCAAATTTCACTTTGTGCCCATTGACTCTTGTTCTGCTACCACACGCCACCAAGAAGAGTTTGTCTGTTTCATCTTCATTCCCTCAAAAGCAGGTATTTGTATACATTGATAAGACCCCTCTGAGTCTTCTCTTTTCCAGACTGAAGTGTGACAGCTCTCTTAGCCCTTCATCATATGACAAATGCTCCAATCTCTCATCTTTGTGTGTTTTTGTCAGGTTCCCTCTAGAAAGCTCTTATCTTTCTTGTGTAAAAACTAAGTGAAAACTTAGTTAGAAAACTAAGTGTCTCCAAAGATAAATCGGTAAACAATTGAGGGAGAATGGTAATTTGAATTGACTGCAGGTTATATTGGTGAAATTTTGTACATAAACACCTTTAAAATATTATATGACATGAACATAGAATGAAATTATTCAGGATTTAATGTAAATTTTACATAGAACTTATGTAAAAAATGCTTTTGAGAGTGGGAATTTCAAGGTCACAATTTTTTTTTTGTTCTGTCAAATGAGAGAACAAAAAGGAAAGTTACCTAGTATGAAAGACTCAATTACTGTTGATCCAAAGAGCTTTTGCATGTTATGTGAAAATGTATAACACCTTTAGGATTTTCTCACAAGAGATAATGAATGACATGTTTCTCTCCTGAACAGATCAAATTAAAATGAAAATCCATCACAGCTTTAAATCATGTGTATGTTCTGGTTTATGTATGGAGATTCTACCAGTAGAAGGGTGTTTTGCTGTTACATTTTTGGGGATTTTTTTTGTGTGTTTGTAGCCTAGGAAAAGAAACAACTTTCATCAACAAGGTTGGGATCAAACCATAAAATGATGAAATTCTACAAAATTGTTTTATTAGCTGCACAGCATGCTTCAGAAAAGTTGTCTGGTTTTGGAGTAATAGCTTTAAGAAATAGTGAGATAGTGTAGATGGAGTTGTTTCTTTAAGGTCAGGACATTTCTCTATTTTTACCATCTACATAAGTAGGTACATGACCTTTGTTCTGTGACCTTTGTTACCTACTAATCACACCACACTCATGGTTTCTGATTAGTAGTGTATTCTGAGGGGGACTAAAATATCGACTGGAAGTTTCTATGTAGTAGAAGATCAAACAAACTTATTTAAACTGATTGATTTCTTAATTGTAACTAATATAACTCCTGTCGGGCCCCCCTGCCCAGCTGATTTATTTAATAAAGAGCTGAATATTAATAAAGGTTTTAGTCCTGTTCGTTTCACTAGGACTGGGGCTTTAATTTCAGTGGCTGCTGCATTTTGTCCAAAATGCCACATTATGGGTGGAGTTTTGATATCTGAATAACAATTTTAAAAATTGAAAATATATAAAGCTTTTGTGGAGGGTATAACCCATCTCTGCATTCCCCCCCTTTTCAACAACTTTAACATGAGCATTTTTCAACTAACCAAATTATTATCAACTGCCTAAATACTCTAGCATTACCCAGAGTTTGCAACAGCTGAGGAATTCTATTTCACAGTGAGGACTTGGAGTGCCTTTTCTGGACAAGGTTTCCATGTTTATCTGGAAAGAGAGTCCAGCTTTTATAAGATCAGACTAAAGCAATGCTAATAACACACCAATGTTTTCAATATTAGCATACTAGTAGGAGAGAGAATTACTTGTTCAGAGTAAGAATCATTAAAAAAATATCATTCATAAGGACACTTATGATGGAATAAAGAAGTTGTAGCGTAGACCCCAAGCTTCAGATGTCTTAAGGTCTGCTGATGTGTTTGCTCTCCCAAACACAGAACTTCAGTGAGACCTAAAGTTGTCCTGTGTTTCCATAACTCCTTTCTTCAAAAAAGTGGAAGAAAGCGGGGATATTTTCCAAATCTCATAGAAAAGTGGCAGAAAGCTTCTAGGTATTCAAGGCATTTACATTCATATACATACAGAGAGTTAGACATAAATATGCATATGTGTTAATATTTAATAAATATATACCTATATTTTATAATAATAGGGGAGCCCTGGTGGTGTAGTGGTTA
>VZRF01001591.1:319008-345027 GCA_013396875.1 Vireo altiloquus
GTACGCGAAGGCTGGCCAGAAAAAAAAAAAAAAAATATGTATATAACTATAAATATGTGTCTATTGGATAAAAATATATGATATGCACAATAAATATATAACTTCAGACAGTATAACTGCTAGTTTAAATAACCTTTCTCTTCCCATTTAGCAGAGTTAATGAATAGAGTGTATTACATATTTGACCAGTAATGTTTTCTAATTCTGTGCAAAACTGTTTCTCCAAGTGACATTTTCCAATAGGCCTTTTTTACCCCGTGTGTAAGCTCTGTAAAAAAAAAGAAAAAAAAAATTAAAATCCTATGCCTTTTTCCTTTTATCTATTCCTAATCAGTGAATAATGTGATGAGAATAAGTCAAAATTTGAAATACTTTCTCCTCAGCCACTTATTTTCTTCCTGATTTTTTGTTTTTGTCTACTTCATTACTGTATCTTCAATATGGGAAAAGCTATGGAAGTTAATATTTTGAACATGAGAAGCAGAGGAAAAATGTTGAAGTTAGCTCCAGCATAGCTGTCAATG
This sequence comes from Vireo altiloquus, assembly GCA_013396875.1. Classification (NCBI taxonomy): domain Eukaryota; kingdom Metazoa; phylum Chordata; class Aves; order Passeriformes; family Vireonidae; genus Vireo; species Vireo altiloquus. Next base: position 319,533 of record VZRF01001591.1, read on the forward strand.
AGTGTGGACCACAGTATTGCCTAAAAATCTGGAAACATGCAGTTATTTGAAATTCAAAGTAAAACTCACCTATCTCATATGCTGAACCCTGTTTTCTAGGTGTACTTTTAGCTCATATATTTTGATCAAATCAACTTTGGACACTTGTTTACCTCCAGACATGTTTTTTGCCTCCAGACATGTTTTTTTCCATTTGAATTACACGAAGATTGTGGGTTTTTTTCTTTCACTAACATTGCTGAATAAGTAGCTGTTTCAGAGACACTAAGTAAGAATTACTACAGACATACAGCTTATAGGCAGCCTTAAATTTTTAATAGCAAAATATAATTTTTTATAGTTTGAAGACTAAAACTGCATTCAGAATATTCACTATTGCTTGAAGTCTGTTAGAAAATGCTGAGTATTAGTTGTTTTCAGCAACTTTCTTAGAAGGCTGTTTGTTTCCCTTTGGAAATAAAAACTTGGGTCATTGATTGAAAATCTAAAAGGAAAAATAGCTATTTCTAGCAGGACTATTTCATGTCAGTGGCTGATAATGGTAATAGCCTAAGGAGTGTTTTCCAGCCTGCTTCATTTAATGTGATCTGAAAACATCATCTTAGAAATCCTCTAACTTTTCAAAACCTAATAATACATTTTCAGAGCATTTATTCCATTCCATATACCATTTTAATGACAAGTTCAGTATGGCAAAATATCATGATATAAAACAAAAGAGAAGTGGATTGCAAATGGAAAGACTCCATAAAATCATAGAATTTAGAGAAGACACTTTTTTTTTCAATGAAACAATGTGGGTTTTAGGGTTGCCAGATGTAGATAAAATTTCAGGTAAAACCTATGTGATCTTAAGATGACTTCAGTTTCAGTTTAGAGTAAGTTTGATGCCACATTGTAAAGTTCAGCTTAACAGAAGATTGCCTTTCCTTGCACAATCAGTGTTCTTTTCAGGTTATGAGGTAAATGTGCATTGGCCTCTTAGTACAAGGTGAAAAATTGACATCAGTTGATTTCTATGATGCCTTTGAAAAAACCTGTCTTGATTCCTCAGTTCTCAGTTTGCAAAGCTGAATGATTGTGGCCTATTTTGTTGGACTTTAAGCAGAAGCCATTTCCTATACTTGATATTTCTCACAGGCTTTTTTTTGTAATTTCTGCTAGTTCTGCTGCACATTTCCTGCAATGGCAACCTGAACTGGACACAAACACTAGCATTGCATGGGCTCATGCAATAAAAAATGAAATTTCCCATTTGTCCTTTTGTCTTTCCTCTTAATTATTGTGTTTTTCTGGATGCGTTGGGACTTTCTGACAAAAATGAACAGCAGACCATATAACCTCACATCTGTTTGAGTTGTTAGGGTCAGCTCCCCTTTTATCTGTGGCACATATAATAACTTTTTCTGCTGTTTTGCTGCCCAGCTCCTGAATAGAATTGGCATACCCCAATAGCTGAGCAAGTACTCATTTATCTTTATCAGTATTTGCAAAAAAGCCTTTAGATTTTAGGCCTAAATTTTCATGACCTAAGTGAGGGACTCATGTCCTTTTAGCACAACTAACCTAGCTCTTACTTTACAGGAAGAGCATGATATTGCTATAAATTATCATAGATAAATGTATCTACTTATTATCTACTATATAGTTAGAGCACCCAATGTAATGTCTTCTGGCTCCATGTGTTATTTTCTCTTTGAGTTGAGGAAATTTCTGATAGATAATACAGAAAATTTTTGATAGATTCTTATCGAAATGTTAATATGAAACATATTCAGAATAGCTAAAATACAAATAAAGGCTGAAAAAGAAAGTTTGCCAGTCAGAAAAAAAGACACTACATTTTGAATGTCATAAAAACTGCAAAATGAAAGCTTCTGAGGGGTAGAAATGTTCTTGGAAGAAAAATTAAGCTTGTGTTGGTTCAATGAACATGTTTTCTTCTATTCAAAATGGAAAATTCCCTCATTTGACATCTGCAATACAGTCCAAGGAAAAGAAGAGCTTGAGCTACAAAATTGTTAATGGAGATGCTCAAATCCCAACTTGGTAAGATACACCTACAACAGAATAGGACTTCGCAGTTCAAATCCCCCATCTGTTTATCTAGATGATAAGCTTCAGTCACATTATAGGTACTGAGCATCTTTTCTTCACCTAAATCTTCAGGATGGCATGAACTTTTTCTAGAATGGATTATTTCTGTTGGACCAAACACTTATTTTTAGACAATGATGGTTTATGGCTGGGAACCTTAAGATATTTGAGAACATATTATACTTCTTATTTTAAATATTGATGTCTAAATTCAAAGAATTAAAACTAGTCTAAGCACATAATAAATATAGGAAGATATAACAGAAGTTATATTCCAGCAAACCCTACTGTATTGTTTGTGAAATATTCCACGCTCCTGACAAAATTTTGTCTTTATTTAGGTTTGCAATTCAGGGTTTTTTTGTTGAAGTTCTCAATACTTCCATGTTTCAAACATTCCAGTGTACGCTGATTGCCCTTGAAATTCAGTCTGAAATTCAATTTACTGGGATCATTTTATTTCCCACCCGGCAAAAAAAAACCAGTGTACTTTCCTATTAGGGCTTTTTTGAGTAGTATATCCAGTGTTTTTGAAAACATTGTCATTACTGCCACGATTTTCCTGAACACAGAACATCAAAATAACACATAAAAGTCCTTTATGGATACCCAAAGCTAGAGAAATAAGTTTGAGCAAGATTATTCAGTATTTGTCTTGTTAATATTTTATCCCTTTGCCAATTTTATAATTTCCACAATTCTAGCTCAGGCATCAAAAAGCAGTATTTATCTGCTTTAATCTAGAGAAGAAAAATGAAGTGATGATTTTGGCATCATTGTTGTAGCCACTGCTACATATGCATAACTTTATAACCTAGCACGCAAGCAGTTTACACTAAGGACATGTAAATACTTACCTAGCGTACCTAATGTACATTTGTATTCTAAAACTACATTTTCAAAGCTAAGAGAGTTTCCATAGAGAACAATCTCAATTATTATTCTAAAAGAGCCCCAAAAGGTAACAATTTACAATACGAATCTCAAATCTTCCTCCAACATTTAAGCATAAAATTTCAATGAAGCAAAATATTGCATTGTAGGATGCAATGATTTACAGAGGGAATAGAAGACCATGCAAAGGAAGGGATCAAGGTGCTTTGGACAGTAAAACATTTGGGAAAATAGAGAGATAGGGAGATAAAAAGGGATGGTCATGTAAAAATGACAAATTTTAGAAGATTAGCCCTACTTCAAATAAGTATTGTTTATAGACCAAAGGACTACATCTCTTATTTATGTTTACAGAGCAAAGAAAGAAAGCAAAATAATTTAAAAGTCTAGAAAAAGGAATAAAACCTCAATTATCTGCCTGATTTTTAAAATTGGAAAGACAGCTACTTGTCTCTTCATTGAAAATGCATTTTACTCTTTTAAGTTATACTTTTTATTTCCAACATTTGGATTTTCAGTCCCATTGTAATCAATTTTTGACCTGAAAAATTACAGATGCCACAGAAGTTTTCAAAAGTTTCATAAATTATGACATCTCTTCGAAAACTCTCTTTTCCCATTTTTATTTTGTATTTCACCATGTAAAAGGAAAGTGTATTCTTAGCACATAATATATTTTGTTCTCGTAGTTGTGTTTCATTATTTTATTATTTTATTTTTAAAATTAAAATGCTATTTCATGCCAATAAGATTTCTTTTACTCATATGAAAAAAAAATTCTCTGGAGACTTATCTCCTAAAAGTCTGATGAGCATTTTTAAAACAAAACAATGTTTTTCTAATTGAATAAAGGGCTTGGAAACATACTTTCCCAGATAACTTCTACAGACTTTTTATTATTTAGCATATATTATTTAATCATTACTAATAGAAATTATGAATGGCATTCTCACCAATCGCTTTCTATACTCCATTATATGTTTTCTAGACCACAGATCTCTTTTCTCAGGTCCCAGTTTTTTCCAAGAACTCAAAAATCTAAACAAAATACGTAATTTGTCAAGAAATGTCTGAATCAAGTGTCAGGTTTCTCAGACTATCTTAGGCAGACTGATTTTATTTTTCAAATGCGGCTGTGCCTCCCCTAACTAATGCAAACTGTTAGATCTAATTGTTCTTGCTTCCAATATCCAGATTATTCTGGTGATTTTACCTCATATATTCTTTTAAGGTAATATAAGTTTCATGTCTTGCACCACTACTATACCTAACTTACTGTGGTACCATCACTTCAGAATTGCAGATTTCCTCTGAATAAATTGTCAGGATTTTATTTCAGGATACATCAAATATATTTTTAAATTAAAAACTGAGATGAAAAGTGTGAGTTCCTGAAGGTAATTAGTTTTTAAGTTTGCAATTTGAAATAAAAAATTCTCATTAGATACTCTGTCACTGACTTGACAATTTAATGGAAAACAGACTAACAAAGAAGCACATATGTGAGCTACTAGAAAATAAAATAGTTGCATTTCTAAGCGTCTCTCTCAAACAACGAAAGTGTATTTAATGCAATGAAGAACTGTATTTTGCTTTGTATTTCCCAAATGAATATATCTATGTAGCATTTGACTTAAATCGATCTGCGTAACGATCTTCAGAGAGACTTGTAATGCAACTTTTTGGTGGCTATTCATTTAACAGACTACCACAGAGAGCCATGGGAGATGAAAATAATAGGTTTTTGTTATTTTTTAAATTAAAATGGTGCTTTTGTGTCCAACACCATCACTTGTACATTATTATAATTTACTAAAACAAATCTGAATTATTCTAATACTATCATTATTCTATTCCTGTTTAGCAAACTAAAGAATCCTGTAACTAACACTTTGAAACCACAGGAAATAGGAGTATATTTTATTTATACTTATATATATTTACTTCTTCCCTTCTTCCAGAGCAAAGTTCAGTTTCTGCTCAATGCTTCAAACCTAATTATTTCCTCTACTACTATCTACAAAAATGCCAAATTTTGAGTCTTTACACTACTAAAATAACTAGGACTACTTAAAATTGTACTGCAGTCAGTAGAGTCTGCCAGTGCAACTGTAATACTGTGACAAGTAATGGCACTCTTGCCATATCTCAACAAGTAGTTCAGTGTTACTGAAAATCTGGATGGGATGCTCAGTGCTCTTGTTAATTTTTTTTTTAACTGTTTTCCTCCCTTTTTACTCTAAAACATTTGGGAAAGTAGTGAGAAGATTGTTGTCCATTCTTTAGCTTCCAGTTGAAGAGTATTGACCAAACGTGTTTTATTTCACAGTATTCTGAATAGGACTGGAACTTGATGTGAAGAGACACCTCAGTGCTTCTAAATAGGTGATGGTGTAAGGATCGGGATGGTTTGGGTTTTTTTTTTTTGCAAGAGGTTTATGGAAATCTGTTCATAACCATGAGAGGGAATGGGAATGAAAAGAGTGGTATCTAACCGTGACTATAACAGTAGAATTAGAGTTAATATCCTCTTCCAAAATCAGTGTATATTTAGTTCAAAAAGAGGAGACCTGTAGATTTTTCATGTGGCATTGTTTTTTGATAGCATTATAACTACAGGTGTGTCAGCCTGATATATATTTTTAGTCTTAAATTCCTTGTAACAAGAAATTGATACCTCAGAAGACTTAAAACTAATACAGTAAGTTAAAATCAATTTTACACACTTTAAAAATATGTATTAGTCTATTAAAACATCATAAGAAGGTAAAAAATCCCAAATCACATATTCTTACTAAATCAGTTTTGGTTTAAGAGGCCTAAATTACCTGGAAGGACACAAATTTTAATTCAGTTTAGTGCTTATATTTCTGTTCATATAATGAATTGACTTGATTCATATAATCAATACTATAAAACTCTGCATTATATTAATGCATGCTATGTAGTGCCGCACTGTATTTTGAGGGGGAATTAGAAATATCTAATCACCTATAGGTGATGAACTTCTTCGTTTATGTCATTTCATAACATAAAATTGCAACTCTGACAATTTAACTTGTGGACAGCCTTGATTTCCCATGTAAACTCTGGTTCAGAGTGGTAGTCTTGCAGGCAGTCATCACATATTTCCAGGTCTACTTTATGAAACAAAAAACCCCTTTTCTGATAATTATCAGTTGAATTATACAGAATTTCTCCATAAATATCTTGCTTTTTTTAACCAAGGCTTTTTTTATCTCCAAGGCCAAGAAAAATATTAATTTTCCTAGATTGAGAGAAATAGACTTTTGTGAACCAGAATGTGAACTCAAACAATCCCTGAATCTGGCAAAGTAAACAAATCTGAAAACAAGCCTACTTCTGCAACATTTCTAAATACTGAGCTAAACCACTTAGAACACAGCAAGTCGATGCAGATCACAATAAACTGCATACTGGTATGAATGGCTTTTCTATTCCTGGCACTTTCCTTATTGAGTGGTTTTACTCAGGAGGAAAATCCATTAGGTATTGAAATAAAAATATTTTCTGACGATACTGTCATGGTGTCTCTATGGAGACAGTGAGTAGTAATTTTGTCTTCTTCATATATTTTGAAAGACCGAGAGAGAAAAGAAAATGTAATTAGACAACATGAATAAACATGGATTTTTATGCCTTTTAATCATATCATACCATATTATAAAACAAAATATCTTATGCTTTTAAATCAAATACTAAAAAATATAGCAGACTTTTAAGTGAAGCAGATAAAGAGAAGTCAGATCAGAAAAATGTCTCTGCTACGTAGTTTTAGGCTTTTGCCTGAATTTTTTTTTTTTAGATTTTTGTGAATGTTTGGAGAAACCAAAATTAAATGGAAGGGCCATAATATTTTTCTTGAAGGGCAGGAGGCTTTGTTCAAATAAATAAATGTGGAAGTGTAAATCTTGATGGTCGATGTCAAATATTTTTACTGTAAGTTTATTCCTATGTTTATTCCACCATATATTCTGATGTTAAGCATAAGTTAATGTCATGAGCTAAGTGCTCATATTCTCTTTTAAGTGCAACAAACTTTCATTCAGAGTTTTTGTTTATAGAAGATAAAAACATGGAAGAAGTCATCTGTTTAATTCCAGCCTGTCATTTTATTGAAAGTTCTTACTTGCAATTGCTACATTTCCAATGCCCAAAATTCCAATAGATGGATTCATTGCTACAATTTCTTCTCATTAATAAATTCTCAGCTTTTTCTCCTTAATTCCTTAACCTTAAGCATTAGTGTTGGATTTTACAGGGTGGAACAATCTCTTTTTATTGTATCAAATATATTTTTTCCCAAAAAACTTTAAGCAATTTTTAAGTTTCCTCTAAGAGTGATATGGGAAAAATACTGTGAGAGAAAAGATTTCTGTACACTGCTGAGTACTCAAAGCAAAAAGAATCAACAGACTGTTCAATAATATCATACAGTGCTTGATTGGACAAAATAAGTTCAAATTGAACACAATAAGCCCAATTTAATACCAGGTATTTAATGACTGTCAGAGAGGAAATATCAAACTGAAAAAACAATCAGCTAAACGAAAAGTAACAAACACAGGTACTAATTCACCTGATTGATAACTTGAAACTTATCCTTTGATTCACATTAAATCTGACTTTTATGTTACACAACCCTTCAGGTGGGGAAACCAAAACTATCATCACACTATAAAAAAAAAACCCTAAAACCTGAAAATGTTATGAGGAGATCAGAGCTCTTTAAGTTAATCAAATAACTTTAGGAGCACAGAGGTTACCTTGCCATTCTCCTTTCAAGTCTATTAATGTCATTGACAATTGTCAAGATGTAACACTTGCCTTTTTGCCCTTATTGTCAGATTAGAGTGGTAACAGACCTCTTGATTAGGTGCTTTCTCAGCTTAAAAATTCACAGTACAAAAATGATTGAAATTTAACCCACCACTGTAAAAAACACATGATGTGCATGACCTTTGTAGAATGAGATACACAGAGAACAGAACAGGAAGTTGCTTAAATGTACTGAAAAAAAATTCTGTTCTATTTTCTTTGTAATAAAGCACAATGGAACTTTTGCTGAGACAGTGTCATGAGACTGAGACTTCATGTGTGTTTATATACAGACACATGAACATACATTGCATGTTCAGACTAAAAGACTTGCTAATATTTGTTTCTTGGAAGAAGTATTCTCACTATTATAGATAATTTATTTATAAAAATAAATACATAACAGAACAGAAGCGTGGGGAAACAATGTACCCACCTGTGTCTAAGAAAGGACAGACAGTGCATTGCCTGGGATCCATTAAGATCTGACTTCATTTCTATCTTTATAGTTCAGATTTTGTTCCCATTATACAGTAATGTCCCTTGGTATGACAGTGACTTCTGCTGATGCAGAGGTTATGCTTTTTTCCTACCACAACTCAGTGCTGCAGAAGGAAAAGAAGACTTTTTGATGTTCCTGGTCCTGCTAAGGTCTTTTTGGGGGTCAAGGGTAATTGGGGTGCATCAGTCCTGTCACACATGCAGTGAGGCAGTGCGTCATTTCTATTCTATCTGCCATCTTGCTATGAAAAGACTATCTTAAGTACATTCCTTGATGAAAATTTACTCAACAGAGAACACACTTCCAGAAAATGTAGACAGGTAATATAACAATTCACTGTTTCTAAATGAGAAGTTTCAGTCAGCCTTTCTCCACCAACAGCTACCCTTTGCCAGCCTCTTCATATCTTAGACCCTTTCATGACTACTTTAAATACTGTTATGTAGGGGGAAGTTTTATGACTGTTTGCTGTCAAGATAATGTTAAAAAAGCTTACAGAAGGGCCAGAAATTATCAGAATATGGTTCAAATTGAGGAGGAAGATGAAGAAATGTGAGGAAGATTTCCTTACTATGACAACTCTGAGTTATTAGTCCACCTCTACTTCCTTAAAAAAGGCTAATCTTTGTCATGCAGCAGTATTAGCAATCTGAGCTGCGTATAATGTCCCACTCATTCTAGCATGCTTGAAAGCTTCTATAGCTGAAGTAACACTTATCTTTGAGATGAAAGTCCCAAAGGTGCTACAGAAAAATAGCTTAGTACCTATGAGAAAGATCATAGGTGAAAATGGATTGCTCTTTAAAACTGTTGTCAACTAATACGGACAATAAAGCACAGCAGAAGTCAAGATACTAATACCTATTAATAAAAGAGGATGATGTTAACAAGAGAGAGTTGAATCTGTTTAGGAGGAGAATATTGTAAGCTTTAACAATACCTATTTCAGGATGCAGATGCAATTATGACTCTGAAAAGAGGCAGTACTGAACATGGAATTAGACAGAATGACTGAGTAGAAAGAAGGTGAAACAACACCTGCAAAAAACCAAACCTGGAATACATGTCTCAATCCAGGACAACTGCCCACAGTCACTGTTTTAGCTACTATAAACTAAGTTACTCCCCACTGAGGAGAAAGCCCTGCATAAATAACAAGTGAACCAAGAAGGAATAAAACATATAGTAGCTACATTTTCTGTATCTGTAAAAGGAAAAAGAAGGAAAGCACCAGTAAAATTGGTTTGATGCTTACAGTGCCTCAGTTGGTCATAGCTAAATGTAGAAAACTATAAAAGGGATCAGTGAGAGCTACTAGGAAAAATGGACAAGTAAGACCAAGTTTGTCCACTGCCTTATACAAAACCTGGTACCTGTGTGAATATATAGGCTGGTATGATTGAGAGCCTTTCATGTGCACAGGGACTAAATAAATCATTGCATGAGTCAAACATTTCACACATGCACAGAGGAAATTCTTGTTAGTTTGAACCTGCTACCCAGAGCAGATGGCTGTTTTGCTACCATAACTGCAAAAGTTACTTTGCTGTAGAAATGGCTGTCAAACCAGAATATTTAGTTCTGTGTTTACATGAGAGCTGTGCTGGCCTTTCAGCCTAACTTTTTTCTATATTTTTTAGTATTTGTCTACTATATTTGTTTGAGGTAAACTGTAGACCCAGACAATACATCAATTTGGAAGACATCCATAAGAATCATTGAGTTCACCCTCCTGGTCCTTGTAAAATTACCTAGAACTAAAACCAATAAGCCATAGGAATAAAATTATCTAGATATTCTGTAACTCTGTCAGGCTTGGCACAATGACCCCTTCTCTGGAGACCCTGTTCCAGTTCCTGATCACCATCTCAGTGGAAAACTGTTTTCTAATACCCAGCCTCAACTTCTCATGATACAACTTCATTTAATTTCTTTGTGTCCTATCACTAGTCATCAGAAACTCGAGATCAGCACCTTGAGGAAGTTGCAGACTGTGATGAGATTTCCCTCAGCCTTCTCCAAGCTGAACAAACCAAGTGATTCCAGCTTCTCTTCATACGTTTTGTCGTTGAGACCTTTCACAATCTTTGTAGTCCTCGTTTGGATGCTTTCTAAAAGCTTCATATCCTTCACTTATTGTCGTGCCCAAAACTGCACACAGGACTTTAGGCGAGGCTGCAGAGCAGCAGAGTGGGACAATCACCTCCTTCAATAAGTCGTTTCAAATCTCTGCTTTGTGTTTGTCCCTATTTTTGAGTGGACTAACCTCATCAAATACTAGATCAGTGAAGATCTCTAATCTTCATTTTGCTGCTAATATATGCCAAAAAGCCTTTTTTTTCTGGCCTTCACAGTACTAGCCAGGTTGAACTCTACTCAAGCTATGGCCTCATGAATTTTCCTCCTCGAGTGGCAACCAGCATCTCTGTAGTCCTCCTGTGTCACCTCTCCTGGCTTCCAATGGCGGAAGTTCCTTTTAGACTCAATTTTAGTCTGGTTCAAGAAGGTTTACAGCAGCCTGAACCTCTTTAAAGCAAGTAGAAGGTAGTGTGCTATTGAAAGATGAGAGTTAAAATCTAAGTTTGCAAGGAGACAGAATGCAAGCAGAGGAAAATCTTTAAGTACTCTATTAAAGTACCACCATGAAGTCATACTCTGCCATGTTCCATCATCATGGTTTTTCTTTGTTTCATGAGTGGTCTCATTAGAATAATTAAATCTTCATGCATAGTAGCTCACTGACTGATACGGATAAACATAATGAAATCTAATCCTCAGGGAATGAGTGGCATAAACTGGCACTGTCTATGGAATGTTAAAACCATCTAAGCTAACCGAAAATGAATCTTGTCAGTGTAGTATTCACTTAAGAGAGACATTTATTGTTTTAACAAGACAATAATATTAATTAAACTAGACTCGTTCTTCAAATTTAACTATAAGCATATTGTCTTATTTAACAATTCGCCCCTCTCTTTGGACTATGTTTTCTTCCTCTCCTCTTTGTTCAGGCCACAAATAGGAAACATCTCAGATTGTTTTCCAAGCCCATGTGGGGCTTTCCAAGCCATCTAAAAGAAGCCAAACCAGGAGAAAATGCTTATGATATAGGCTGTGATAATGATATCTTCTGTCACAATTTTTCCTTGTCTAAAATATTAAGATTGATGTTGTAACCTCAGAGAGGATGATAATACCTAGGGAAGTTCCAAATGACAATATTTCATTTTCCCAGGCCAGAAATACTGGAATGGAATTTTTCAAGTGTCTCTTTAGAACTAAAGGAAGCGAAAAGCCTTATCTTACTCCAATGTAACTACAAGGACAATATCCATGGTGTAGTGCTTTTCGTGATTTTCGTATAAGACTGGGAGAAGCTTTGCCCAGGAACAGTTGCCATAGAAAATAAATATGTTCATTAAGCACGACTTGTTTTCTCAGATATGATCATTCATTTATTTCTCTCTCTCTCTCCTGCCCCCCCTCCCTCTCCCTTCCCCTCATGGCACTCTTTCCATGACCTTCAGAATTCAAACGTGCAGCCCGGAGCACATATCAAAATGTGAGGGAAACTCATCGTCTTCTGATAAACTCTCTGGACTCTACAGCTCAAACAAGGGCCCATTGTGCCTCTCTTTTAATTTAGCAGGTAGTGTGTCAGGGATCCAAAATGCACAGTACATTTTAGTGTTTCAGTTGGTTGATTTGCTATATCATGAGCTTTGTTGTGGAGAGTTAGTTGCCTCATTTTGCCTTGAGACTGTGTGAAGTGAAATGCAATGAAATATTTGTTTATAACATCCTGAGTAGTCTTTGCTCCTACTAGTATTTAAAACAGACATTGCTAAAGGCAAAAAATGTTGCTTTACTTTAAAGGAGATATTTATGTATCTTTTCTAGAGTAAGGATCATCCCTGTATTTGAACAGCTGGTAGACATCTGGTCTTACTGAAGGTAAAACTCCCTAATTTTTGGTAACTCAATAGGCTGTTACAGAGCAAAATATGGTCTTACATTCTACAACCAATACACAGAATATTCTAAAGAAGACAAATATGCATACTTATTTTCTGGTATTTCACAGTCACCAGACACAATACTCATTAGTTAATTTCAGATGCTGATCCACAACATCTTTCTCATTTATGTCATAATACAAGTAAATTTCCTCTCTACCCCAGATACTTTATTTGATTAATAACATACTGCTAGTTTTATTATTAACTTATTTCAATATTTTACTTCAAATGCATAAGCAGGAAACGATGTAACAATTTCTAGTGAAGACAAATTCTTAATGATAACTGTAATTTACCAGCGGACTTGATAATCTTAAAGGTCCTTTCCAACTTAAACAATTACATGATTCTCTGATTCCTGTAAAAAACCTAAAGACCTAGGGGTTAGAGTTAAATTCTTCAATAATTTTTGAAAATATGCAACACTTTTGGCTTTGGCTTATATAGACCACAGTTCCCAGAGAGAAAATTTGTCTATATTTCACAGCACATTTTTAGTATGCCTGTCAAAGAGCAATTTCTAGCCATGCTGTTGCTGCTCAAGTTATTTCATTTTCTGTGGTGTCTCCCAGTATGACAACTTACTGTAACTCTCAGTGAGATTGATTATGAGAAAGAGAGGGATGGTTGGCGTCCAGTCACTGAAGCTATTTTCTTCTTCTACCTTTCCAAGACAACTGCTCTGTTAGCAGAATTCTCTCTCAGGAGGCAGCTGCCAGTGCTGTTGCTTAAGTGTTTTTGCTGGTGTTTGCTGTCATTGAGCCATCACCAATAAATTTCATGATGCTTCCTGTTTGGATATTTTGGCCTTTCCAATGCCACTGCACAGCAAAATGCCTAAAAGCTAACCTTTCTTTTTTTACAGAAATTGTAGTATTTTTTCCAGAGAGGCTGCAGTATCTCAGACTTGTGTACATACATGGCAGAAGCTCTACATGAGTTTCCTGTTGTTTATTTGTTTTTAACTGTGTATAGTTTGTAGTCTTTGTTGATTCTGGATTTAATGTAGCACTTCTGTCTGCCACTTCACCACAAAACATACAGACTTGCATATTTCTCATGTCTCTTTTATAGAAACAGCTCTTCCTTCTTCTGAAGTCTTAAAACCAGAAATTAACATGGAAGAAATAGTAAAGTTTTCAGCAGAAAGAAAATTAGAATAAGTGGCCAGACTGTGGGCTGGTGCATATATATGAGATCACTAGTGTGTTGAAGAGCTTTGAAATGAAATTCTAGTCCTGTGCTATTTCTCCGTTTTACACCAAGTAAAATCTCAGACCCTTTTCAAGTTTCTGGTATGTTGGCTTTCTCAGTTGCATTTACTTTTACCTAATAAAGATTGTTTTGTAGTTTTTTCTACAAAATGGAAAGAACTTCCAATGCATGTCTGCTGTCATATTTTTTATAAATATGAGTTGCCATTGTCCGGTAATTGTAATCATAAAACCGGCTCTTTAACTGGAAGGAAAAAACCCAAAAACTGACTAAATGAAAAAAGCCATCAAAAGTTTAGATATCTTCTTTTTTTTTTTTTTTTTAATTTGGGAACCTTACCCTGTCTAAATTTTGAAAAGTAGAAATTCATAGTTTTGGTCTTGTTCAAAAATAGAATGCCTATTGAGATTTGAAATGTTAAGACATTTTGAAAAGTCTGAGTTGGAACTAGGTTCTTTGCCTTATAAAGGCAAAAGTGATTTTTTTCCCCCTGAAATTGAGTTGTATTTTATAGAAACTCCTGTAAATCAAGTAATGTGGTGATAATATGAATACAGCTGGTTATTCATTGTACTTTTTGTCTTTCATATTTAGAAATATGAAAAGGTTGATATTTTTTCTGAAGATTTGTCTATTTCTCTTATGAAAAGTAAAAAGCGGGTGTTGATTTCATGATTCAAGTTGTCCCACGCAGATGTAAATATGTTTCACTTACAACTCTGACTAGAGTCGCTCAAATGTTGATGAAATGTTGGTGAAAATTATTCCAGAAATTTTTGGATGTTATTAGGATTTTTTTTTAGAGGATACCAGTATATTTTCATCATTTAAAATAATTCCTCGTCAGTTGTTCATGTGGCCATTTCCTAAATCATCCCTTTCTTCTAGTAACTAAGGCATTAGATTCAGTGTTACTCATTCCTTAGACTGGGCTCCAGGATTTTTACTATACTTAACGTTTAGCAAATCAAAGTCCCTCTTATATGGTATTTGGTAAGGAATTCTTACCAAATATTCTATAGCAACTTCATAGTCTTTCTGAAACATAATAACAGCGAATTAAAAGACCTTCAAGAATTGTTCTAAAATCTCATGTCTATCTTAGCTAAATTCTCCACTTCAATGTTTACCTGCACAAATCTAAAGTTTTCGGATATTTCAGAAAAGTATTTTTGGCAGTTCTTTAATTGAATAGTACTGAAAAATTAGCTTTCCCAGGGTAAGAGTGAGGGTCATCTGTTATCCCCTGAGAGTTCCTGCATTCCTAAGCATATGGCACTGTCAAACTCACTTCCGTTAGCTCCAGAGGATGCTGAAACAAATATTACGGTGTGACTGTCAGTGCCATTTCCTTAAGTACTTGCTACTGTGCAGCTCACCACAGGTTTTTCTGTAATTTCCTGATGAAACCCACCAAAGACATGCAAAGGAACAATGTTTAACCAGAGTAACCATGCATTAAATAGCAGTTTGATGTAAAGAGTTCTGTAAATTTCACAAGTGCATTTTAATGTGTATCTTTTGTGTATCTTATTTGTATCAGTTTTGCTGACAATATATACATCATAAATCTCCATTTTATTGAATCTTCTCTGGATTCATAATTTTAAAAAGAAATCGTCATTTTCTTCATTGAAGAATGTTGGAAAAGTTGACATTCTTTTTCCTAACAACAAGACATCACTAGACTTCAAGTAATATCCTGGCAAGAGGCTGTCATGTCAATCCATGCTGTATGTGAGAGGTGAAGATAGGACTCAACAGGGAAAATTTAGTAATCAATGACAAGTCAAATATAGAACAAAAATAATCTAATTCCTCATGACATAAATTTATTTCCTGCCAACTCACATCTGGATTCATCCAGGATCAACTTCATTCATCCCTAACAGAGCTATCACAATTCAGAAATAAAATAAAAATTGCATAAATTATGTGTCTAGTGAAAAGGCTACAGGATTAGCCATTTAGTGACAGCTTTGAAATATATATTCTATTGAATACCATATGTCTTGAATGATTTTAGTTGAACTACATTTATGAAGTTTTTCTGGTAAAATCACTTAAGTGTGTGCAAAATATTCATGGAAATCAAAATTTGGGATTAACATTAAAATTCAGGTAACATCTATCATTGTGAGAAGGGCTCACAATAGGAAATGGCCCATTTTCCATACACTCCCATAAACAATAATCACTGTAAATGGAACACTTAAATGACAAGGCTATTTTTGTAGTTACCAGGACAACAAAACTGAAGTTATGGATTCAGATAATGAAGTTAGTTTAATTCATAATAGTAAGATTGTTATTCTTTATGACTGAGGTCACAAGGACAGAAGCAACTTTTTATGAATTGTGATACACTGTGCTGAAGGGCATGGGATCCGTGATCAGTTCTTACTCAGCTGCAGTGGTATTTTTCTGAGGCTGTTCAAATACTTAAACTTACGCTAATTTACATAAATAAAAATAGTTTTTATTGGTTATAAAAAGTCCATGACATCAAATATGAATTATAAAAACCACTATTTTGAAATTAGATTGAAACTCTGGTGCCTATACCTGCTAGGAAATGTTTGTTTAACGTTTAAATTCTGTTACAAACCGTGTGCTTTAATTTGAATTTAAGTTCCTTTCAGTCCACTCTATTATCTTTCATAAGCTACATCCTGTAGTTATATGTGAAGGCTGATGGCTGGTCCAGTGGCCCTGCAGAATCTCCCTCTGACCACGACCCCATCATCGTGTACCCTTGAGATGTGATAAGGAACGAGAAAGCAGAAGCAAGCTGAAGAAAGAAGGATGTTGAAATTGACTGGACCGTTGGAAAGATGCGTGGACAGGATGTTGGAATTGGCAAATGTGTAAGAAATTGAAACTAGTGATTGATTGTCTATGGCTATGCCACTTTTAGAGTAGCATAAATACAGCCAAAGTGAAGGTAAAGCGGAGATGCTTTTGAGTGGTTGAAACCTGTTGTCCTTGTGTTCCTTGTCTGCTCCAACAGCAGTTAGCAGCAACGGCTGTAGATGTTTGTTATAGATGTTTGTTTGTGACTGTTCAGTTTCCAAACATTCACCCTACAGGCTACACAGTTTTAATCCAAAGAAACAGTAGTGTAAATTTAACCTGAATTACGTCATGAGGAAAATATTTCAATTTTAAATCATTTTGATAAGAGACTATTCAAAGTACGAGGTCTCAGGGCTATGTTTGGTATTGACATATATGGATGTAATTATCTAAACCTCAGCCAGTAAAGAATATACCTATTTTTACAAGAAAATTTTATGACTTGTCCTCTGATCTAACTGATGAAAAAATCTGACCAGAAATACTGATGTGAGGAATGGCCTTTCATATTTTTTCACTTTGACAATTAAGAGAAGGGATTATTCCATGTAAAACAGTGTAAATATTATTTTCATGTGGATAAAACGAAATGAGTGCCTGTATGTTCCAAGGAAAAAATTTCCATACTTCTTCTAATTAATTCTTAAACTTCATGTGGATTCAAAGGCTTTTTAAACATTTATTCAAAGATTCATCACAATTTTACTGTGAGGACATTCAAGCAGAAAACTGTTTTTGTTTTGGGGGGGGGGGTTTAGTTCTGTTCACATTTCCTCCTTTTAAGACTTTCACTGTAACTTATATTGAACTGTGATTCACAAAATCTTATACTGGTACCCTAACCCTAACCCTAACCCTAACCCTAACCCTGACCCTGACCCTGACCCTGACCCTGACCCTGACCCTGACCCTAACCCTAACCCTAACCCTAACCCTAGGGGTTTAACCCTAACCCTAACCCTAACCCTATGGGTTTTTCCAAAGAAATTTTATCAAACCCTGATATTTTCTTCCTTCCTCCATTCTTTTTCAGTTCTTTCCCACTTTGCATGATTCATGTAAAATGGGCTAATATTAAAGAAAATCATGAAAATTAAAAGTTCTTTTGACTGCCATTGGTAGCTGATGAGACAAAATTTGTCTACATATTTCCTAATGTTTAAGACTATAGGAACTGCAGGAAATATTGTCGTTCCACTCCCTGTTCAGCTCTCTACTCTGTCTTCAAGTGGAACTAGTACCATAGCATTGCCTAGATATATATTTTAAGGAATTTTAATAATGGATTGTCCCTGCTCTCCAGTTTTTCTCCTGTTTCTTCCAACAGCATGAAGTTTCAGATTGCTCAGCCTAAAGGTTGTTTTTTACATATATAGTACCCAAATATGAAAATTAACATGCATAGTTGTAGCTTTCCATTGTTGCAATGTAACTCTCATCCAATACCAGAAAGTATTCTATCCAACATCAGAAATTACTTTTTTTCTTTTTATTTTTCTTTTCTTTTTTTTTTCTTTTCTTTCAAGACAACAGAACACGGTTATGGAATGATTTATAATGATTTCTTACAAAGATGTGATGTCTATGGTTCTTGCTGTCTTTAAAGCCATTGACTAGAAAAAAAATTTGAAATTCTTACAGCAAAACGAAAGCGTCCTTTCTTGGAGATTCTCCACTATTATATTTACCCTTCTTAATTTTCCAGTTTCATGCTTAGTTTTTATTTTTTCTTGATGTGTTTAGGAATAGAATGAGATAGAATGGGAATGTGATATTAGGTGAAAAAAACACTTTCTTATTTTTCTTAAGTCAGCAAACCTGAGTGTGACAGTGGTCAAGCTTAACAAGAATAAACTTGGATAAAATTGAGCTCTTTCAAAGTATTGCTTTTTTTTTTTTCCTTTCTATGTGATAAGCTCTAACTCAGACTCCTAAGTAGAAGGTAGTAGAAGAGCAAACAGGAAGAGGACAGATAAAGATGCCCTCCTATCTCAGCAGAAACTTGCTGATGAGGCATGCCTTGTATCTTCTAGCTACTGAATTTGTATGTATATTTATATTTGTGCATCACCTTATTTCAGCATGCTGTCAACTTTGTCACATGAAATGAAAAGGAGGTTAGCATACACATTGTTCAGTCCCATGCAAAATAGTCGGTCATAGTTAGCCTCATGCTGAAGAATGCTGAGAAACTGCCGAAAACATACTTTGTTTGTCAAATTGTTGAAGAGAGAAACTATCTTTCAGAGTATGTTGACACTATGTATTGGAAGCTTAGGGGTAGATATACAGCAAGTTGGAAAAAAACCAAAACAACCCACACTAGGAACATGTGGACCTTTATGCTAAACATGTATATGTATATACATATTAATATATTATTTATATTATTGTATAAATAATTATTAAAATTCTTTAAAATACATTAATATATTTATATTAATTTATTACTTGCTTGAGGCAGTGTGACTTCCGTCAAGGCTGTAAGCTCTTCAGAGCTGGGATTGTATTTATTATGGCTTGTATATTACAAAATCTATAATCTCGGTAAATAACGAAAAGTGATGTAACTAGTAGCAATTTCTTTGGCACTCTGGTTAGATAGTTTTTCAGCAGTTCATTAGGAAATATCATGTACCCCATGCCAGAAATATTTACAATTTTTCTCATCTCTTAAAAATAGCTCTAATTAAAATTGTTTATCTGTTTTTCTCTGAAAATGAACAAGCAATACTTTTTGAACGGTACCTGTTTTGAATCAAACTCCTTAGCAGTAAAACCTTTATGGAGACACCTTTGAAGACACCACATTTTGATTTTTCACTGCTTGAAAAACAGAAGTACCACTGTCCTGGGTTTAGCTGGGAAAGTTTATTTTCTTCCTAGAAGCTGGTACAGTGCTGCACTTTGGATTTATGATAAACATGATAACAATGTTGATAACACACTGATATTAAAGTTGTTGCTGAGCAGTACTTGCCCTAAGTCAAGGACTTCTCAGTGTCTCTTGCTCTGACAGAGAGCAGATGCAAAAAAAACCTGGGAGAGAGCATGGCCAGGACAGCTGACCCAAACTGGCCAAAGGGATATTCCACACCATTGAACATCATGTCCAATACATAAACTGAGTGCAGCCGGCCAGGAGGAACCATTAGCTTCTCAGGGACGGGCTGGGCATCTGGCAGCAGATGGTGGCAGTGGTATTGCTCATCACTTGTCTTGGGTTCCGCCACTCTCTTTTTGTTATCTCCCTTTTCATCTTCATCTTTATTGTTATTATTACTATGGTGGTTGTTATTATTATTACTGCTGTATTTTTCTTTATTTGAACTATTAAACTGCTTTTATCTCAACCCACAGGTTTTACCTTTTTCTGATTCTCCTTTCAATCCCACTGGGAGAGGAGAAAGGGGAGGGGAGGGATGAAAGAGTGAGCAGGCAGCAGTGTGGTGATCAGTTGGCAGCTGTGGTTATACCAAAGCACCTAGAAGACCGAGACTAAAAAGTATCTTGCAACTGAAAAATCTTACCCTTTTTGATTAAATAAGTAGCAATACTCTTCAGTCATCCTTGGACCATTGTACTGTAATGAATACTCAGCTCTTTCTGAATGCTGCAAAAATTACATTTGGCAAAGACTGTTTTGATATGAACATCTTTAGGTACCTCTCCTCGTAATGACTGTAAATTTGCTGTAAAACTTTCCTTTATACAACACAATATATGTCTATTGGATAGACATTTTGTCCCTAGAAATTTTGCTTTCCAGATTCAATTCCAAAAATTTAACACTTGTGTTTCTACAAAGGTTCTAATATGAGAGACATTTATATTCAAAGCTCAACAAGCCTGAGTTTGGTGACTTTGTGTTATCCATACAAGATGAAAAGCTGGATTTAGATTATTTTCTGTTCCTTCACCATTAGGGTAAAAGGTCCTCTTTTGCTTCAGCATTTGACAAACATTTCTGGGTGGGTCATCTGAAGTTTTTTAATCAAATCTTTGTTTTCTTATCTGCTCTTACTGAAAGTGATGACTCCAGCTTAAATTTACAAATAGGTTCTAAATTCAACCTTTGTGTCAGAAAACACTCTTCAAGAGTCTAAAATATTTTAATCTAAATTTTTTCTAACTGAATTTTTGAGTTTTCTAGATGTTTTGCTGTTTCTAATGCTTATGATAATTCTGTTGCTTTTTGGAATAAAGAAAATCTTTCCTGTTTATTTTAAGAATGGTTCTCTTTTAACATATTGCTAATTTCACAAAAAGGTCTTTATAGATTGCTTTAAAGCACTTTTCAAAGGCGTGGTATACCCTAGTCCTTTTTAATTCTCTTGCATTTGATATCTATTGCAAAAAAATGCCCCTCATTCTTTTATGAAGGTAGAGTTGGCCAATAGTGCTTGCCATCAATTTGCAGAGGTCTCCAAATACGTTGTGCATGTCTTGTGAGCTTTTCTTTCGTATTTTTCAAGTTCGCCAAAGGTGTCTTACTCTTCTGACCTTTGAAACGGAAATGGAAGCAAAATGGAAGCAAAATGGAACGCATAAGGAAGCATTGTTTCCTTATGTTGTCAGATGGCCTCAAATACATAACATTTAAACTTCCAAAATATTCTGTGGGTTGGTTTTTTTTCTATTAGAAATGTCCCATCGCAATGTGCTGATCTATGCATGAAAGGACACTTTTGAGAAACTAAAGCTCTTTTGTATCATAATGCAATTTAAGCAGTTTCTTTCTAGCATTCAATCTGAATGCTGAGAAGTGTGTTTCTTCAGACCTTTGTTTTCCTTGTTTAATCCTGGTTTGCATCCAAATGCAAAAAAACCCAGGTAAAATAGATATATAAAAAATCTAGAAGTCTCCAGGTTCTATGTTCTAAAAAATGCTCTGTTTAATTTTTCAGTATAACAAATATTGTATTACAGGTATTCATCATTTTGGTCAGATTTCACTCTTTTACAAGAAGATGGATATACTAATTTATTTCCTTTTATAACTGCGTAGCCAATGTCAGTCTGATAATTTCACTATAAGATGCCAGTGGGAACTGAGGTGTATTTTATTCTCAAAGAAACTACGTCAGCTGCTTCCCATGCTATTATTTTTGTGTGGCTGCTGACTTTACTTCCCTGTGCATTTTCTATCTAGAGGTAATGCCAGGACTGGCAGCTAAATTTCTTCTGGTCTTCTTTAAAATGAATAAAGGCATTATGTTTTTCACCTTCCAATCCTCTGTTATCACGGCACTACTGGAGCAGAGTTTTATGTAAAAAGTCTTGGACTGACAATTCTGGAGAAAAGCTCAGTCTTTCTATCTTCTTCCTATTTCTGGATGAAACCAGTCTCAAGGAGGTGCTGCTGTGATGATGCTAACTGAAGCAGAGCAGGGTAATATTTCACCTCAGTGCCAAGGTAGAATTGCGAGAAAGGGAGCTGGAAGGTACAAAGACATAAGAGCAAGAAAACCTGAGCACTAGTGGGATGAGGAAAGGAACTGGTCAGTGATGTCTCCTCAATGCTTCTGACCGCTGCTCACAGGTGGTTTGAGGTGTAGGAGCTTTTCAAATAAAAATATTTTATTTGTTATTCTGTATCACATTCAGGCAGATTATGGAAATAAATATAGAGCAAGAAAACTGAGGGTTCTTCAGCAGTCATATCAGTCCAGATTTTCCTTCCTGCATTTCAATGTTGTCTTTTCCACCTCAGGGCTGACACTCAGTACTCTATGTTTCTTAGATATCTTTTTTTCTTTTTTTCTTCATCTTGTGTTGATTCTTTATGTAATGATGCTGTTTTCTTACAGATATTTTATCTACTATAACTTCAGCTTAATATTTAACTGTTGATAAAGGAAACATTTCTTTCATTGCTTGGAGCCTACCATCGACATCTTGGAATTAGATATTTTAGTGAATATAGCTGTTCTGCAGAAGAAATTCAATGTTTGTGTTCCAAAGCCTTTGTCTTAGTTTCTTTTGGAAAGCTATTTTAAAACATAACTGCTGAGAAAAACTTTACCTAAAGGTTCAACTGAAGTGGGAGAGCAATCAGAGGTTCTTTTTGAAAGGTACTGAAGGATTGTACTGTAGTGTTCCTATCACTCAGTTGGACTTCTAAATTTCCTTTGAAAGTTCCATTTCAGCATGAAATGATGATTTTTCTCCTTTTTTTTTCAGTAATACTTAGACATTTCAGCTTGTATTTCAGTAGAGACTTCAAGCTGCTATGTGTACTTATGTAACAAAAGCAGGTAAATTATGTATTTTTATGACCAAAGATGTATATCTGTAGAAGTGAAAAAAACAAGTTGATTTTAAAAGAGACAGAAGACACTACCTACTGGGCACCAAGATATAAGTTTCAGTTATCTTTTCCTAATTCAAAACTCTCTGAAATTGAGCATTTGCTTATTTATTTTCTTGAAGCTGTTATCAGGTAAAAATTCTTCCATCATCTATTTCAAAAATAACGCTTTCTGTTTATTTATCAATCTCCTGTCTGAAACATCAAAATTTTTT
Source organism: Vireo altiloquus (assembly GCA_013396875.1). Taxonomy (NCBI): domain Eukaryota; kingdom Metazoa; phylum Chordata; class Aves; order Passeriformes; family Vireonidae; genus Vireo; species Vireo altiloquus. The sequence continues at coordinate 342,480 of VZRF01001591.1, forward strand.
ATATTTATGTGCAATTTATATGTGTGCTTGTCCACTTCTTGAACATAATAACTTACAGACAAACACACTGGGATGATTTGCCTTTCAATCTTCATTTTAGGAGATAAATTTACTTCTTGCAGCTTCTCAGTGGACATGTGATTTTTTTTTTTTTATATCTTGCACAAATAATACTGAAATTAAATCATAAAGGACTGTCACTGTATATATATATATGTATGTGTGTGTATGTATATATAGAGAGAGAGATTTTAAAAGATGTGTTTATTAAAACATTTTGGAAAGGAGGGGAAATCTATAATGCTGTTTTATTTTGAAGGACTTACTAGTGATCTGAGGTAAAATCTGAGACATTGTAAGCATTGATATGAAGGTTTTTGCATTCTGATATATATTATAGAGAGGAGCTAGATTTAACAACACTGAAACGAAGCATTGCCACATTTGCTTCAAGGTATTGAATAAGATCTCTTTCAGCTGAGCTCTTTTTTTTTTTCATCTTGAGCTCCACTCTAAATATTTAGGTTAGTCCTACAACATAATTGTTATCTAAGTTTCGAAAAATAATTGTATTGCTTTCTGAGAAATGAGCCTTTGTGACTTTCAAGATATCTAGATGGGACATATCACTTAGTAGCCATCTGTATAACGACACTTCTCGCATGTTATCACTGACATATTCTCAAATTTCATACCAAAGTAATGACAATTAATCAGCTAAAAGCTGAGGCTAATAAAACAGAAGGTGTCTATCCATTGTACACCAGTGTTAATTTCCCCAGAATAGTAGATATCTGGAGCACTGCTTTATCTTGTAATTTTACTGATCTACCATTAATAGTACAAATTAAATCAGCATATCTAAATTATAAAAGTTATGTCCAAAATAGTAGCAAGAGATTCATCTGAAGATCCATTAACAGAGGAAAGAACATTGTTTCAGTGGTATGAAGTCTTGCAAAATAGAAAATAACTGTGTCAAATCTGTGATCTGTGAAACTCAAGAACTCATGTGAACTTTACAAATAAGGTGTCTTCAGAAAAAATCTCTGTTTATTAATCTGATTGTGTATGGAATCCTTGCCTGAGTGAGTGAACAAAGACTGAGTGGAAAATTTTGAAGTCTCTTTCACTATCCAATATAAAGCATTTCTATTTTAAGCACCTAAATTTCTATTCCAGCACAAAATGCTCTTGTAAATTCTCAGACCAAACATGTAGTTTCACTATTTATACCACCCTGTGTTTAGCCTTTAACTTAAAAAATTCCTTTAAAATCTCCATTACCCAGGGTTTCCTTTCTTTCTGCCTGATCTCTTTCAAATGCCCTTTACCCACTAAGTTCAGCAGCCAGATCTGTTAGCCCTGCTGCTTTCACCTGCAGAGACTCAGTGGCAGTGCTTTGTGGAAGTTGCTTCTCCCACCTGCAACAGCCAGCAGGAAATGCTGCTGAAAAGGATTGTGAAGCCTCACTCATTTTGCATGTATAATCTGAAGAAGAATTCCTACTGCTCAGAAAAAAAGGTGTTTTTTATTTCAACTTTTTTTTTCTCTGAGGTCTCTTGGACAATCTGAGTTATTGCACTGTATACAAGGCTAAAAAGAGTTGATGGTGGTGTGGTGGCGGTGTTTAATTACGACTTTGGAGCTTGTATGGGGTTGCCTTGAAAAAGAAAAGAATTTTGCTTTCCAGTTTCAGTTTGCGTGAGTATCCAAATTAAAGGACAACAGCAATTACCCAAGAACTTCTAGAACTCAGTTTTCTTATGCGACTACAGGTGTTTGGGGTTATCTATTTGGGTCTTGATTTGCTGTACAAAATCACAGAATTGTAGAATTGTTTAGGTTGGGAAAGACCTTCATGATCATCAAGTCCAACTCCTGCCCAAGCACAACCAAGTCCAGCACTAAACCAAATTCCAAGTGCCACATCTACCTCTTTTAAGTATTTCCAGGGATGGTGACTCCACCATTTTCCTGGACAGCCTTTTCCAATGCTTGACAACCCTTTCGGAGAAGAAATTTTTTGTAATATCCAAATTAAACTTTCCCTTGTGCAGCTTGAGGCCATCCCCTCTTGCTCGTTAGTGAGGAGAAAAGACGCTTCACTACAATCTTGTTTCACATAATTGTAGAGAGTGATAAGGTCCCCACCTTGATTCTTTTTCCCCAGGCTATACAACCTCAGAACTCTTAGTCACTCCTTCTAAGTCTTGTGCTCCAGACCCTTCCTCAGCTTTGTTGCCCTTCTCTGGACACGCTCCAACACCTCATTGTCTCTTTTGTAGTGAGAGGCCCAGAACTGGGCACAGGATTCAAGGTGTGGCCTCACCAGTGCCGGGTACAGGGGACAATCACTGCCCTGGTCCTTCTGGCCACACTATTGATGATACAGGCCAGGATGCCATTGGCCTTCTTGGCCACCTGGACATACTCCTGGCTCATGTTCAGCCAGCTGTCAACCAGCACCCCCAGGTCCTTTTACACTGAGCCACTTCCCCACCACTCTGCCCCCAGCCTGTAGCTCTGCCTGGGGTTGTTGTGACTG
>VZRF01001591.1:345455-372479 GCA_013396875.1 Vireo altiloquus
TTTGAACCTCATACAACTGGCCTTGGCCCATCCAGCCAGCCTGTCCAGATCCCTCTGCAGAGCCTGCCTACCCTCCAGCAGATCAACACTCCTGCCCAACTTGGTGTCATCTGTGAACTGACAGAGGGTACATTCCATCTGCTCAGCCAGGTCATTGATAAAGATATTTATCTTTACTGGTCCCAACACTGAGCCCTAGGGAAAACCAATTCCGACAGGCCACCAACTGGATTTAACTCCATTTACCACCATTCTATAAGCCTGGAAATCCAGCTAGTTTTTCATCTTAAAAACAGCACACTTGGCCAAGCCATGAGCAGCCACTTTTTCCAGGAAAATGCTATGGGGTATAGTATCGAAGATTTTACTATAGTCCTGGTAGACAACATCCTTAGCCTTTCCCTCATCCACTACAGAGTTCACCTTCCTATAGACTGGGATCGGGTTGGTCAAACAAGACCTGCGTGTCAGAAAGTTATCTCCCAAGCATTCCAGGAAGCTCTTAAAATGTTTCCTTTCTGCTATACTTTATTTCCAGCAGGCATCTCATTCCGTGAGTTGAAGTACTCAATGGTGAGGCTTCTCCCAACTGCTTATAGAATGTTTCATCTGTTTCTTCATCTGTCATCTTGTCCTTCCCCTGATTCTTACCCATAAACTCTCAACTCCATGCACAAGTTATCCCACCATATTTCTGTGATGTCATAGTTTTCCTGCTGTACAATGGTTTCTAGCTTATCCTGTCTGTTGCCCATACACATGTATCAATGTAGATGCATTTCAGCTGTTAATTCTGCCACCTTCTTTGTGGGGGAACCCCCTAATTCCTGGATGGAATTTTCTAATGATGGAAAACACTTTTGCTACGGAATAATTGTTTGCTCCTAACATTTAATTTAAATAGCACAGTGCAAAGATTTTATACTTATCTCCAACTATGTGCTTCTACTTCAAAGGAAAATAGTTCACAGGAGTTGAAACCTGACAATCTGACAACATATTGAGAGACTTCTGTAGATGAGTAATCTAGAAGGCAGCAGCTGGTCTTATTCAATCAGCACTGTCATCTCTGATCTCATACCTCACAAACTACTTTCATCTGACAAAATTTCAGTTCTTTTCCTGTTGTGATTTCCTGTGAATACTATTGTTGTGAAATAGTTGTACAGTGCTTAAGCATCTTGATCTTTGTGCAAGAAAGCCTTGTACTTGATCACCTGAAGCTTTGAGTTTTAGTTCCTTGTGATCAGCTGTAGGAACTTTGAACTTGTGTGTTCTGTTCTGTACCTAAATGGCCTCTTTTTTCTCTGAGTGATGTACACTATTCAGTTCTTCTGCAAATACAGAATTCATTCTTTGCTCTACTGTTAATCAATGTAGAGTAACATAAATCTTTCACAATGCATTATTTGGAGAATTTATTTGCTTTAAAATCTTGATTTTTTTCTTCAAAATACCATTTTTCTTGTACCTAGAGATGATATGTATTGGGGCTCTCTTTGACTCCTTGCCTTTGAAATCAGTATCAGTAGGAATGGCAGAATGAGAACCATAGTTATCTAGACTTCTCTCCATAGCCTGCTGTCTGATTATAGATAATAGAAGTAAACATCCACTTAATTACCAAGTATACTGCAGTTAAAGCTATCTGGTAACTATAGTTATAAATAGATTCTACCATATAATTTCATTCCTATTCATGACCCCTTTTGTTTGCTTATTGATAAACATTTGGTTGTATTAAACTTCTTTGCAAGCACATTTGTGATAAATACAATTGTTGCACATGGAACCTAAATAAATATTTACAAGATATGAGATGTCAGAAAAGAGCTTTCATGACTGCTTAAGATTCACCTCTTTCTCCTCAGTCAACTTCTGTTGCAATTCATGGCCAAACTTGGCCTCTTGCAACATGAGACTGACTCCAGATCAGAAGGCAAATATCTTCTTTATTTCATGTATATTTCATGCAAAGCAAGCAAACAGACAGGACAAAGAGATCTCTAAAAGAGATCCAGCTTCTCTCTGACCTGGTGCTTCCAGCTTCTCTGGTCAGGAGCTGAGAGAGACAAGAGCAGCTACAATTGGATAGCTACAGAGCAAACCCTTAGGATAACAAAGCAATATCTCAAATATCATTGAGATAAGTTTTCTCAAAATACCCCAGAGGTTTACAAAACTTTCTTGAGGTTTCTCATCCTCTAGCTGTGGGAAACTATTCTCTTTCCACAGCTAGAGAAAACCTTTCTCATGGTTGCAGAAGCTGAGAACTTTTCTCTGACCAAGCTGTCAGCGTCCACACACATCTTTTCCTTTTTATGTTGTAAAATATTGGTGCTGAGGTAACTTAATTGTTATTATGCACACACATCTTTCAAATCAAAAATGTAGCTCTAAAACTGTCATCACTCTTCCCCTCCTAATCTAATTCTTCTTTCTTTATCTTCCTTACCTACTTCAAACAACTTTAAGAAATTTTATTATAAGTCAGAAAGCAAAAAAAAATCTGCTTGAACAAAGCATGTGATTGCCTTTTTTTATTTAATCCACTATCTAAAAATTAAGGGTCATGCTGCCTAAAAAATGTCTTTAAGAAAATCATGTGTTATGGATTAATGAACTGAACAGTACAACCAAATAAAAAAACCCTACAGTCTGGTTACACTCATCATCATGGATGAAATTTCTCAAGAATTCAAGGTTGTAAGACTATAGCAACTCTTACACATTTCTCATCCAATATGAACTCTTTAGAGTTTGTCTACATGGAAAATTTACTGCTATAGTTACATTGATCTAATTCTTCCTGCAGATGCTTATTTTAGAATAGGTACCATGAGAGGGAGCTACAAATACAGTAGCATGGTTACAACAGTATTGTTCCCCATAGATCTTCTTTCTGGGTTAATTTTTGATGCAGAACATAATTTCTATAACTGTTCCAAAGAGGTTGTGACTTACCAGAATAAAACTAGCAGAGCTGGGAAACAGAACCAAAGTGCTAGTTTAATCATCACTGTCTCTGTATGTACCTAAGGACTACAGCTATATTATTAATTTACACTGGCTGAGAAAATTCCCCGTAAGTAGAACAAGTTTATGCAAGTAGGTTGTTAAGAGAGGTTACTTACATCAGCTTGGCCCATGCTAACTACCAATCTTCCCAAATAACTCCCAGCTACATTTCAGCAGTTAAAATGTCTCTTGGGACTCGTTTCTGCCCTTCAACAATATCCAAGTAGGCATTGTGATTCTGCAAAACTATAACTCCATAGACTCATTCATGCTGTTGTGTTGTTCTACAGTTGCACTGGATGGGCACTTAGAGGAGAATTCCATGAATTTCCATGCTTAGGAGTGCAGAGGAGGCTTTTGTTCTCACAACCAGGTAGAGTTGCAGGGAAAAGGATCCTCAGATCCAAAGAAAGGATATTGAAATTCCAGTCTATGAGATTTGCCATGAGCAGACTGGTCTGGATGGGCAGTTCATACTTGAGTCTTTGCAAACTTTCATCCTCCCTCCTGTCTCTTCCCTAAGTTCATGATTTGAGTGTTGTGATTTGGTATGTTGTGATTGGATATGCTGGGAAGCAGACGCACGCGATAGAGGTCAATGTGGTAAACTGAGGAGAGACAGAATTTTCCTAAAACCATTTTATCACAATGATAGGAAAGCAAACATTGCATAAGAATGCCCATTTATCTATCATATAGAGGAGAACAGCACTTAAGATTCCTAATATAGAGTTGCAAGCAAAGTCTAACTCAACTCCTACAAGCTGTAAGTGTACAGTACAGAGAGGTTGAAACAGTGGAATCTAGGATCTGTTTAGGTGAGCGTGGGTGGTGGGCACCCAGGGCTCATCCAGAGAGTCTGCATGAGAATACAGTGAAGGTAGGTGGAGAACATGCTAGAACAGCTGGGAAGGGGCCGTGGTTTAGCAGTGCGAATGTTGCACCTCATCAGATGATCTGTGTTCCAAGCAGATGGTGTGGCAATGGAGAGAGGGGTGGATGGAATTAAATGGTCCATGTTATATGATTGGATCTAGAGGGAGTACCTATTATAGATTTTTGGGTTGTTTAGTTTGCCTCCTTCTTCTTGCATTTGATTTTGTTGTCTTTTTGGGTTTTTTTTTAAGTCTAAAGAACTGATGTACAGCAAGAAAATGTGTTAGTGCCATATAGAGCGTGGGAGAGGACCCTGATCTATTTTTAAAACCTGCATTGTGGTATGTGGCTGATGGAATACTGCTGCAATCCTCATGAATATTTTGATGGAAAAGCCCTTAACTAGATGGGGGCAGTCAAGTCGGGCAAGATTTACATGAGATAAAGAACTGAGTCCTGCAGTGAATCCTTCATTTGAAATAGTTTGGCTGCATTCTCAGGCAGGTGACTAAGATGCTCCAGGTAGATGTTTTGTACAACACTGAGCATGCTGACGTCCAGCCCTTCCCTCCTAGTTTTCTGTTTCAAAATCAGCAGGTCAAACACTGCAGAGAGATTCTACAGGACCTCAGGACCTAATCCAAACACAGGTCTTGTAGTTATTTTTTGAATGGCTGCGAGTGTCAGGTGGAACCAACTCGAGTATGTGATTCCTCACTGATAGTCTAACAACACCCTTCAGGATGAGTGACTGGAAGACCTTTCAGTTGCTGTAGGAATTCTGCAGGAGCCTATGTCTGCAAAGAGGGCAGGAAATGGCATGTCTTCTCAGTGGGTTTAGCAGTGTACCCATTTAATCTCTGTGCAGCTGGGATTGTGCAGTGCCTTCACACTGGGTTTGCTTGGCCTTGCTGATACTGTGGACATGCACCAGTCATGGGTAGAGGATCTGTATGATGGTCTCTGTGCCATCTGACATACCTGCCTGCTACAGGCTTTCTGACCCCAAACTGTTTGCATGTTGACTGGGACAAGCAACAGGAATTTATTTCATTTTTGTGATAGAGATGCAGGATACTTGAAAAGACAAGTTCACATATACTAAAAAATTATGTTTCCACAGTAGTCCTTTCCCATTTAAGCCTTTGCATTCACAAGGCAAAATCCTAAATTTTTTTTAATGAATTCAAATGGCAAAATGTTGAAGAACAGAAGAAAGAGGATGACTTTTGACGTAGTAGTAGAGTAAGAAGAGTTAGTTTAAAGTATTAAGTAATTAACAAGATCATATACTGTAGGAACATTGTCCTCAAAATTAATGGGCAGTCCAAATGCTGATTAAATATTTCTTACACAAGGTCAGTATGAAGAAGAAACTATAGTGCATGATTCCATGTTATGGTTTCCTTTGTGGGCAGGCTTCAGGAGCACCCAGTTTGTCACTAATAGAAGCTGAAACTCTATGTATATCCTTTGAAAACATTGTGTCTGGCCACTTTCTGAGCCAGTATTTTATTTATTTCTGTCAAAGTACAGCCTGATGTTAGAGCTGTGGGCCTTTTCCCCTCAGCAATAACTCTGTAGATTTTGATTAGCATTTTTAATAAGAATTTTCTTCTGCACAAACTTGAATACAAGTTTTGTGTTCAATGTCTGCGTGCACAATATCTCAGGTGACAATTTAAACTTTTAAACAAGATTATAAGGAAAACACTGTAAATCAAAACTAGAAAGTATTAGTTTTCTTAAAAAATAAATTATTTTTATATCTGGTCTTGTGAAGGATTAAAAAATGGTTTTTTCTAATGGAGATTTTTCCTGGAAATCAATTGTAGATATCAGATATATGCACCCTTTGTTAATGTGACTCCTTTTTTTTGAGAAAAAGGAATGATTGATGATTGCTTCTGAAAAAGAAATTAACTCAGGTAGTTGCCTGGTAGCTCCCTCTGTTCTATCTGAGATGTTGTCATTGAAATGTTATTATTCAGAACTGAGAAACATTGTGGAGACCTACTGCCTAAGGCAGTGAGGAAGTAGAAAGAAGGCTGTTTAATTGAACCTGCTAACAATAACATTGACTATTCATGTGAAACAGAGGTGCATAATCAGAGGAACTGAGAGAGAGGGAATATATTAATTCTCAGTCCTGGTATGAAGAAACCTCAGCTGAAATCATTGGTTTTTGTTGTGATTATTTTATTTTTAATGACATGTTATTTTTCACTGTATGGAGAAATTAGGCTTCTAGATATGCACAGCGGAGCAAATTTCTGCTTGAGATTTCTGCAGAAACAAAAAGTGTTTGTTTTTCTTTGAAAAGTATCAAGTAACAAGTCTTACTGGTGTGCATTTCCATCCATCCATCCATCCATCCATCCATCCATCCATCCATCCATCCATCCATCCATCCATCCATCCATCCATCTTCTAGCCAGTGTGGCTGCTCAATATACCTGTAGGTGACATCTTGAGGATGTGGGAGTGCTTGCAGGCATGAGTGCAGTGTAATGTGAGTAAACTTACTCAGCCCAATCGTGCACAGTCTCAGACTCATATTGCAAAGCAAGAAAGCTGAAGTAGAAGCTCAGCTCCTGCAAACTAAAAAGCATTAAGGTAGACTGAGACTGTGCCAGGAAGTATAACCCCGAATTCTGACTGATCCTTCTCTTTGGTGGCACACAGGCTTTTCCCACACAGGTGCCTTGCCTTTCATTCCAAAAGATAATAGCTCATGGTGGCTGGTTCTCAGCTTTTTCACCCCTACTCATTTAATGGAAAATAAGTGGTACCTGAGGACTGCCCCCCAGTGTGATGTGATATACACTGTACAGTACGTGACTAACTTCTGTGTTTCTTAAGTTTTACCAGACTAAATTAGCCCTTCACAACCTCCTGTAGATACTGTCTTGCAAAGTGAAGGATAGTCAGTAGTCAGCGATCCTGATGCACATGCTGGACATTAATATTGTGGTTGTCACGGCAACAACACCGTGTTTGAAACAAAAATGTGTCTGCAGAATGTGCAAAGACAATACATTTCAAATCTAAAAGGAATTAATGGAATTCTCAGTAAGAAAAAGTCAACTTAGTTATCTCTGTTTAATTTGGTGTGATGCAGAAGTTATGTAAGACTGAAACACTGTATTATAAACCACACATGAACTAGACCAGTTTTAGATATTTTTGAAAATTAAAAAGTTCTGCGTATGATGGCATGTAGTGCAAATGGGGTAGCAGTTTGTAAGTGGTCAATAGTGTCCCTCTGAAATATTGCAGTGGTGGTGAAAAGCAGATCATTTGTCCATGGTTAAATATTTGAAGTTGATTTTCACTGACATGATAGGTGTATAAACACAGTCCACTGAATCTGAATTAATGTCTCAACCTCAAACAGTCAGGAAATTACAGCTTAATGTAATTTTCAAGAAGTAGAAATTTTCAATTAAGGAAAGAATGTCTAAGACATGAATTCTTCTTGGTTCTTAACTAGCAACCTTGGGAATTTCCAACCAAATCCTTTTGGAAGAGATTACTCTTTACTAATCCACATTATTAAATATAAGAGAATTTTTCTTTCCCTGGTGAAATCTGACCTCCTTAAATTAAAGCAATGAGATGTAACACATCCCACATAATTTTTTAAGTACTCCAGTGTTTAGTTTACTGTGCTACAGCTATCAGGACCCTCTTGCTGATTCTTGTTATGTTCTGTCTGCATAAAATTTGTTTTCTAATAAAATATTGCACACCAGGAAGGTATCTCTTCTAGTAATATCAACACATTACTGGAGCTTGACCTTTTTATATTAAGAACTTGAAAATAAGAGAGGAGAAAACATAAGTAGAAGGCTTTTGGGTTTATGAGAACAACAGAACAACAGAAAAAAAATAGAGGAAATATTCACAGCCTAATAAAGCAAACTTCAGGGAATCTCTTTAACTTGTACTGAAAAAAGCATGCAGGAGATGTTTTAAAACTTTCTGTTGTTTAAATATAAAGTAGGAGAATATTACAAAATAAATCATAAGTGGGGACAGTACAGGCTCTGAATCATATTGATTTACTGGGATTAAAAATGTAAAGGAAAAACACCCAGCTAACCTCATCAAAGCCAAACTGAAGTAATACTTTTATGTATTTTACTGCCAAGCACGGTAGAATGAATACCATATTGATCTAATTCAGAAGAAAGATAAATGACTATTTTAAAAAGTTTTTATCTCAAAAATAATTGTTCAAACTGTGACTGTACATATATTTTGACTCAACTCCATTTAACTGTTGAAGCTTTTGATGTCCTGTAAAATAATTGCATATTTAATCATGTAAGCAACTCCATATAGTACATGGTATACAGACTTCAAAATCTCATTAAGTCACAAAAATGTATTTGAAAACAGATGAAGCTACTGCAAAAATATATATATATTCTCTTCAATTGTGAAAAAAACCATATGTATACAAATGTGAAGGACTGACCTAAGATTTAAAAAATCACAGAGAAAAACCTTCCTGAAAAGATATCAGATAAAATGAGACCTTGACTACACTACCCAGCTCTATATCATCAGGTGATGCTCATATGTGCTGGGAAAACAAAGGAAACACAGATAATTGTTAAGGGCAGCTGTGTCACATTCCTCTGTATTGCATCTCCCCTTCTGTCATGGTTTAAGCCCAGCCAGTAACCAAGCCCCACACAGCTGCTTTCCCACTCCCTCACCAGTGGGATAGGGGAAAGAATCAAAAAGGTAAAAAGTAAAAAAATTGTTGGTTGAGTTAAAGACAGTTTAAAAGGAAAAGCAAAAACCAAAGCACACAAGCAAAGCAAAACAAGGAATTCACTCCTTCCCATGGCTGGACAGGTGCTCAGCCATTTCCAGGAGAGCAGGACCCCATCAGTGACTTGGGAAGACAAAGGTCATCACTCCAAACATTCTCCCCCTTCTTTCTTCTTCCTCCCACTTTATATACTGAGCATGGTGTCACATGGTCTGGAATACCCCTGGTCAGTTGGGATCATCTGCCTTGGCTGTGTCTCCTCCTCCCAACCTCCCAAGCACCCCCAGTTTCCTTGCCAGCGTGGCAGTGCAAAAAGCTGAAAAGGCCTTTCCTCTGTGCAAACACTGCTCAGCAACAACAAAAACATCTCTACATTTTCAACCCTGTGTTCAGCACAAATTCAAAATATATCCCCACACCCACTGTGAAGAAAATCAACTCTACTGCAGCCAAAACCACTATACCTGCTCTGACATTTTAAGTATGAGTGGAAAAGAAAATAACATCACTGTTTCACATCCCTGTAACAGAAGTGACCCAGGAAACTGTGCTAACTGGCTCTAGATACAGTGAAATTCAGAGATTAGCCTGGGTACATGGGCAATTTAACCAGCAAGGCCATTAGTTGCTTCTGGGAACATGTAAGTCAGAAAAAAAAAATAATAGGCCAACTAAGCTTTCAGTAGAGGATATGTTATCCAACAAATGGTAAAGTTATAGTACATCAGAGAATCATGGGAATATGCTGTCCTGCCTAAGAATATGATTTGAGTTTCACCATAGTCAAGTAAAAGCAACAAGAATTTTATATGGAATTGTATATCATTTTGGCAGAAATCGATAAAGAAAAGTTGATATTTTTGCAAGGTTACTCAGAAATTTTAGTCCTTGAGTCTCAGTGTTTTATTTTATGTATTTACATTTTCAATGACTCTATTTTTTTGCAGTTGATACTTGAAAAATTTGGTTGAGGAAAAAAGATTGCAAAGTAGATTTTGCTGGTGTGATCTGAAGCCCCATATGCCAGGATAAATCTCTTTTCTCTACATTTATCTGATATATTACCTACCAGTGTTGTATCTGTTGACTTAAAACATTTTCCAGGCAGACACTGAAAGAAGAGAGAACATTTTCTTTACAATGTTTTAATTAAGTGTTAGTCTCATGAGTTTTATTGGATTGTCTGAAACCATAAACCCTTCATTACTTCCGCTATCAGTGTCGCTAATAACATTATGAACCTAAACCTTCTTATCCTGCTTTCTGTTTGCTGAAATGTTCCATAATTACTGTTGATTCAGTTAATAATTGCATAGCCTAACTATTAAGAGAAAAGAAATTGACAATGGCAGTGTATTTAATCTATATGAAACGAGATAAAAAAAGAAAGAACAGAAAAGTAGATAAATTCTCTCATCTATGTAATATTTTCAGTGCAAAATCAGAAAAAGAACTCTAGATTAAAACTACATGAGGGCAAGCAACAGAGCAATAAGCATTAAATATGACCCATAGGGATCTCACAATATCTGTGAGGATTAATAGCATAATCAGAGCTGCAATTTTGGTCCATCCTACAGCTCATGTGTTTCTAGCTTTCTCCTGCCACAATTTTTGAACCAGTAGGAATAGGTAAGGGAGATCTTTCTAGACTATAAAAAATCCCGAACAAACAAACAAAAAGCTGAAAAATGTTTTCTACTGGACCCTTCATAGTCTGCTGGGATATATTTTATCTGTAAACAATGCTTCTTGCTTGAAGATTTCCCTTTCAAAAACAAATGGATAATTGGTGTGTGTGTGTGTTTTTCTTGAGCCATTTATTGTTTCCCATATTTTAATTCCCTGTTTGTATACCTCATTCTATCGGTCTTATAACATTAGATGTATGTTAGGGATTACATTATCTGCAAATTCGCTGAACTGTTTATTCTCTAATAATCTGGGAAATAAACTGAGATGTATGGGGTGTTTTTTAATATGTTTCATTTCACTTTGGAAGTGCTGCACTGCATTAAAAATGATTTAACCAGATATTCAGAAAGGTTTTGAAAAAATATCTAGTATTATATTAGCAATAATAAACTTCATGAAATGTTAGAAACTAAATGCATGTCTAGAGAAGCCCTGGGATGGCAATAAAATAGAAAACTAAGAATTCAGGTAATGAAATTATTACTTATGTAGATATAAATGGGTTTGTGTGAATCCAAAGAGGTACATGATGTGTACATAAAGAAACAGTTAAATGCTGTGAGGAATTGTTTGCTCTTAAAGCATGCTAGATGGCACTTAGTTCCTGTACAATACTATCAGTTGCAATTCTGAGTTTCACTGTCATAACAAGGTCATGTAGAACTAAAGACTTTGTCCTTTTAGCATCAGGTCATGACTAAAGATATCAACTTGCAGTGATGTAGAAAATCTTATACTGGAAGGTATTACATTAGTAATTAGTAGCATCCTGGGACTGGGATCTGCAGGGACAACAGTGCTGGAAATAGAATAAGGAAGAGGCGAGCTTTAAGCAATTTTTAGCATTTTTAACACTAGCTTAACAGTCTTATTTATTGTTTTATACCAAAAGGTGCTGGTTCTTTTTGGATCTCAGCAATAAAGCCACATATTGATAGTCCAGAAAAGGTGATATTAAGTTGGAAAATGTTACATTCCTGATGATGAAAACCTTGAATGACCACACAGGCCTCTAAGGTTAAGGAATGGCACTCTGCACAAAATTCCTGTTTATGGTGAGGTTTGTTGCTATTGTTATCTTTAGAGTTTTTTTAGCATTTTCTTCAAGAGGATGCACTTATGAAAACATTTTGGGAACTGAAGTTATCCTTCATCGAAGTATGTGAGTAGCACAGCACAGTCCTTGAGGCTAAGTAATATGTGTGGTACAACCCAGCACGGCCCAGCACCCACTCAGAGCAGCTGTTTGTGGAACACTAACTCCTTGATATACAACAGTCTCCCAATTAGGGCCACAACATTTTTTAGGAACACTTGAGCAATATTTGGTAACTATTTTACCTTTGTCTTACCTAGCTGCAAGAGGAGCTCCCAAACTAGCAACCTGGTAGCCCCAAAAATACCACTGAAACTTGATCAAACCTTAGCCTGCATTCTGTGAAAGTTATTCTAGAGAAAGGACTTGAGTTCAGCTATTTTGCCTGAGATACTGCAGTAAGGTATAAAAAGAGTCTAACAGTCACATGTAACCAATAGGGATATGACTGGTGAGTTTTGAAAGCTGTATTACATGATTAATTATCAAAAAAAATACTCTCCTGCCTGCTACGTGGTGTGAAAACAAGACATGATCCTACCTGAAACATGATGTAGTGGATTGACCCTGGCTGGATTCCAGGTGCCCACCAAAGCTGCTCTATCACTCCCCTCCTCAGGTGGACAAGGGGTAGAAAATATAGCAAGAAGCTTCTGGGTTGAGATACAGGAAGGAAGAGATCACTCACCAATTACCATCACAGGCAAAACGGATGACTTGGGGAAATTAATTCAATTTATTACTGATCAAATCCAAGTAAAAAGAAATAATTTCTGGGGGTAGTGACAAATCAAAATAAATCTTAAATCACACTCTAAACCTCCCTTCTTCCTGGACTCAACTTCATTCCTCATTTTCTCTACCTTCTGGCCCCCACAGCAATGCAGGGGTACAGGGAATGGGGGCTGTGGTCACTTCGCACACCTTGTCTCTGCTGCTCCTGTTTCCTCAAGACTAGGACGCCTCACACTCTTCCCCTGCTCCATCACGGGGTCCCTCCTGCAGAAGACATCTCCAACATGAGTCCTTCACACAGGCTGCAAATCTTCACAGACTGCTCCAGTGTAGGTCCCTGCCAGGGGCTGCAGTCCTTCAGGAACCAGCTGCTCCAGGGAGGGTTCTCCATGGGGTCACAGGTTCTGTCAGTAGCCTCCTCCAGCATAGACTTCCAGGGGTCAGAGGCTCCTTTGGGCATCCACCTGCTCCAGCCTTACCTGCAGGTGGATCTGTGCTCCACCTTGGGCTGCAGGAGAACAGCTTCCCTCAACAGGTTCTTCCTCACAGGCTCCAGGGGAATCTCTGCTTTAACTTCTGGAGAACCACACCCAACTCCTTTTTCACTGACCTTGGTGTCTGCAGATTTCTTTCTCCCACATATTTCCACTTCTCTCTCTGGCTTCAATTGATCCTGAGCAGCTTTTTTCCCCTTCTTAAATATGTTTTGCCAGTTTATGCTACCACCACTGCTGATGGGCTCAGCCTTGGCCAGCAGCAGATCCATCTTGGATCCAGCTGGCATTGCCCCTGTCGGACATGAGGGAACCTTCTGGCAGCTTCTCACAGAAGCCACTACTGCAGCCTCTCTCTACCAAAAGCCTTGTCATGCAAAGCCAGTGCACTTGGCAAAGAACTATTTCAAATATATCTTTCACAAAATTTTCTTTTTGAAGCTTTTTAGAGAAAATGTGTATCAAAATTAGAATAATGAAAAAGTTAATTCCAAAGTGTTAAGACATTTACTTGGATTGGTGTTTTTTTAAAGTTCAATTTTTAAGATTGGAAATCTCCTAAATATTTTTTTTTATGATGGTGCTTTGATGGAAAATGAGTGCCTCCTTTTTTATAATTTCTAAATCTAACTTTCATCTGTGCTGCACACAAATGAATTTTCATGTTTGAAAGTTCAATTTGGCCTTTAAAATCATTCTTAAATTTAGTGACCTGGTTTTTACATATTTTACTTACAGAAAAGTATAAAAGTACAAAAAAGCCTTCTCTGGGTGGTAGTGAGTAGGGACGTACTGAACTTAAGAACTCAGTAGTGTAGCCCCCACTGGATACTGGCACCCAGAGTTATTCCTGTCCACATGCAAGACTTGGCTTTTCCCTGCACTGAACTTCATGAGATTCCTCCCTGACTAATTCTACAGCCTGTCAAGGTCTCTCTGAATGACAGTAGCTTTCTGCTGGATCTGTCACTCCTTTCAGTTTGGTATAACTTGCAAAATAGCTAAGTGTACACTCTGCCCCACACTTTAGGTCATCAACAAGGATTTTAAAAGGTATTGGACTCTGTGCCAGCCCCTGGAACACATCAATACTGACAGGCTTCCTTCTGGAGTCCAGCAGTTCAGCCAGTTTTCTGTTCATTCATGTGTCTCAGAGGATGCTCCAGGAGACCATGTTGAAAGCCTTACTCTATAGAATAACAACTACTACCCTCCCCTCAACAGCCAAGTCAATCACATAAGGTGGATTAAGAAAAATTCATTCTGGTAATACCACATTGCTGATTCCTGATGACATTCTTGTCCTTAATGTATTTGGAAAGGGTCTTCAGAAAGATTTGCTCTGTCACATTCCCAAAGATCAACATGAGAGCTAACAAGGTTCACCACATCCTCCTTCTTGCACATCCTAATAACAAGACTGATGTTTCCTTTCTTCCAAATTTTGGAACCTCTCCCAGCAAGCTGGAACCTCTCACTCCACTGCAAGTTATAAGTGATACATGCAAACTTAATTGTTTTTCATCTTCAGTCTAATTTTGTGCTTCCAGATTTTTCTTTTTGTCTCAATTTTCCTGTTGGGCACAAAGGTGGTTTAATAACACTGATTAAATTTCTCTCATATTGGTTACTGCCCTTCACTTCCTTTTGATTCCACCTTTTCCCTCCCTTTTCTGTGCACCAGCATCCCACATTTGCAAAGCAAGTGCCCAGTGATTTCTATTTCCCAATCACCATCTGCTAGACAGTGTTTATGTACCTAGGCAGCCATCCCGTGACCGAGTGCATGTGGCATGAAGGGTTTCAAAGTGGTAAAGAGGCTCCAGCTCTACACTCCAGGCATCAAAAGGGCCCATCTACAGAGAAAATTCTTCCTTGTAATGACTTCTCCACTGTGATGCAACTCATCACAGCTTTTTATTTACCTCAGACAAGCCTGAACAAGTGACTTGATAGATGGTCTCGTGCTTCTACTTTCAACAAAACTCATAATGTCTCTTAAATCTGCTTTCTGGTTTTCAGTGTCTATCTGCATATATGCCTCTGGCTTTTAATATATTTGTTTTATTATTAATTATATGGAACTTTGATTTTAATATGCTAGAAAGTAAGGAAAATACTAGGAGTTTTAAATTCAATATTAGTTTTGTATATGTAGATACGCAGACATTGCAAATATTTAGGTGTAAGAATAGATCAAAGGCTTTCTAGGCCTTTGAAAAAAGTCCTTACTACAGAGTTCTCCAGCAATATCCCAGGTAGTATTCACAGGAACGGAGCCAGTACATCAAGAGGGGAGATTAAGCCCATCTGCCTGGCATTTGGGACACTGTATCTGGGACTGTGGCCTCGCTTCCCCCACCTTCAGCTGTGTATTTCAGGAAGGATGTAGAGCAGAGGTCACTGCTGTTGCAGCACATCACCTTTGAGGAGAGGCTGAGGGACCAGGTCTGGAGAAGAATTCAGGGAAACCTAATGGCAGCCTGCAAAACCTACAAATGATAATCTGGTGGGAGTATAAGAGACAAGAAATGTGAGTTGAAACAAGAGAAGAGTTTCCCACTGGGTACAAGGAAAACCTTTTATATTCTGAGAATAGTAAAGCAAAGGAGAAGCATGTAAATTATTCCCAAAGCAGAAATTGCATTGCTTTAAGTGATGAAAACAGTTTGCAACTGAAGCTTTGCAGCTTCACCAAAACTCTATCCTGTTGTCTGTTTTTTTTTTATTTTTAAAGTGTTACATAATGGTCAATATTTACCTTTTCCAGAGTGGGTAATTTGGGGCTAATTTGCTCCTCTTTTTTTAACCTATTTTAAAGAAATTTTTTCAAAGTTCAAAGTATTTTTTCCAGTTGAGATTTCATCAGACTCAAAGCAGGAGAAGGATTAATGTGCTTAAATATTCCAAGATTTTTTGTCCTGAGTGCCTCTGGAGCTTGTGACTCCTGACTAAGTGTAGAACATTACATTTGTCATTACTTATTTTCAGCTGTTTTTTTTAGAACAGTTCTCCATCTCTTTCTGTCCTGGCTTTTTGAACTCAACATGACAAAGGTGATGATATGTTGAGCTGTAGAAGCCTGGCTTTTTTTTTTCAGACAGAAAAGCAGTTTTGGGGTATTAGATTTAATGGAATAAATCTTCTAAATCTAGCCTCTTGTTTCATGATTTATAGCCTTAAAGACTAAACATTTAATAATTTAAGCACCAGTAAATGAGTCAACAACTATGGACTCATTCACAGAATAGTCCCAGTTGAATTCTAGTATTTTTTACTTCTGAATATTTCCTAGGTAATGCAAAAAAATGTTTTGCACAAAAATTTACCATGGTAGAACTGGTTTTGTATTTTGGAAATTTTCAGATTTTGAGAAACCAGACTCAAATTTTTCTCAGCATCTGCAGGCTAACACATTTTTATTTCCAATCCATATTTAAGTAACAGAAGAAATTACACAGGGATATGAGAGCATCCTGATCAATAATGGATCTTATTCTGGGCCTTAGGCTGGTCTCTTTCCTGTATAGCAAGCACCGTGTGTATGTGACAGTGCTCACACACAACACTGACTTGTAGATTTTACTGGCTTTACCTTATGTGGTGGCATACTTAATAAATACTTAATATTTTATTGTTTGATAGATTGTTATCTTCTTTTTAATATAACTTTAATATATTAACTTATTAAAAGCATTCATTCTTGGTAATATAAAGAATTTCTCAGCTATTTGTTAAAGAAGTGTAAAGGCAATGGAACTGTTGACCTCTTCTGCTTTGCGTAGCAATGTTTTTGAAATGCTAATGTCTAAATACTACTATTTGCCTTTCTTGAAGAGATATGATAAATATTAGGTCTGCAAACCCTGAGAACTTCCTAAAGCAGCAGTATTTCTATTATCATTGAACTTCTGTCACATCCTACAGAGAAGGTTAACTTTGATTACTACTTTTCAGGGAAATTACACAAATGAAAATTTACTTCATTCATTGTGTTTTTTTCTTGCTAGTATTTGTGAATTTGAGTGCTGGAGTGAGTACAGCTGCATCAAAGCTAGAGTGGAGTAATTGGATTTCTGGAAGATACAGTTGCACAGAGATAAGTGGTGATTTTTCACCTAAAGAAAATGGACCAAACGTGAAATATTTATTTGGTAAATTTAAAGTTCCATATGACCAAAGGATGTTTACAATAAACATAAATAATTCAATATTTGAAACTAAGGCAAGAAAATTACTGAAAACCTTTGTATAATTTATTTGAAGAAAGGTAATTTTTTTACACAGCCTTGCAACAGCATCTTCTTTCCTTTATTATGAGAATAAATGTGAGAACTATGCTATAATCACTTGGAGCCATAGTGTCTAAATATATGACCCAGTTAGTTTGATAATTTGCCTCTGCACTGCAATAGAATAGTAAGAAAATTAGTGAAGTAAAGCTGAGTGCAGAAGCTCAGCTCAGAAATTCTTCAAGCAAGGGATTTTGTACATTCACACTGTCTCACTTGCATATTTGTATGCAATATGAAAAGTATCAGTTCTTGACTGGAGATGACAAACTGGTTTCTGGATAATTCTCTTGCACACCTTAGGAGTCACCAGATGTCACATTTCAGAATCTGGCCGATTTATGCTTTCATAAATCTTTGAATAAGTTGATGCCCATCGCACGCTTTTACTCGTGGGTGCATATTCTGTTCTTTTGAGCAAGGAGAAAAACAGGATAGTGTGTACTACATGCAGCAACCTAGTTTCCTTCTTCCCTGTGTAAGAGTAGTGGTCTTCAGCTAGGAAGTCATCTGTGCTGTGACCTTTTCAGAATGCAGGTCTTTTCATCCTGCCATAATCAACATCGTCCTCAGTACTTCCCAAGAGAACAGTGCCTGGGGAGGGATGCCCTTTCCTTCCCAGTGCAGGCTACCTTTGCAAACCTTTTTGTGCTGTTCCTTCAAAAAACATACATATTTTGTTCATTCTGCATCCAAGCCGTTCTCTGTCTGTTACGAATTTGTGGAAATTAAGTGTGCAAATATTTACATTATCTCAAGACTTGCAGCCATAAAGCCTCAGAATAAACTAGTATTCTGCCTGTGCTTTCAATTATTGGTATTTGATAGTTGCTATTAGTCCATCCTAAGGGCTCATCAAATTCTGTGTTTGATCAATGGTATGCAGAAGAGCACCAAGGAGAGTGGGAATATTTGTGAAGACCACTTCTTTTCAGATTGAGACTTTAGTTGGAGCTTCCTTGAGGCTTCTCAGTTCTTATGGGTTCTCTGTGCCAATGAATTAAATTAGCAATGCTCAAAAGATTAAAAAATCCTTTAAATGCTCAGACAGCAACTTATTTGGGGACTTTAATAATCAAGGTTCAATATGATATGGCACAAGGGAAGTTTAAGAAAAGAAAAAAAATCTGGTTTTTTTAACAGTTTTTTGAAGTACTGAAATCAGAATTTTCTCTACACTCTGTATTTAGCAGAGTGGAATAGAATGTATGTCAAAAACAACATCCATTGTTAATCAAGTTGCTTATGATGTCTGACCTGCCTTATAGACAATCTACAATACAAATTTACTTTAGATTTTACATCAAATGAAACATAGGAGAGCTCTTTTTTGTCTGTAAATTCTGATCAAAATGATACTTTACTTAAGAAGCAATGGTTATGCCAGTCTTGAGAATTCTTTCAAAACTCTGTGTTTATGTGATCAAACACACTGATTTGACTTCACCACTGCACTCAATTAATGAAAATTTAACATGTTGTGTCGATGTTGGACTCCTGTGACTATTAATGGTGTTTCTCTGGAGAGCAAGGAAATTATGTCCTGTTGGCTTCCTAAAAGACTCTCAGTTCTGGCCTTATTTCCAGTTTCCATGTAAATGCATTCTATTATTCAGGGCTGTTAAAAATTTGCCATGGTTGTCCAAGGTTGTAAGAAATGACTGAGACCTTGGATTGCAGCATTGTAATGTGGAGAAAGGTCCTTGTATGCAGGCAGGAACTGCTCCTGCAGCACAGAATTGAGCATGAAGATAGGATGGGCTTAGTTAGACTTAGGGCTGCTGTAAAGACTGTGGGCAGACTGTCAATGGATATTATTCAGGGGGAAGTGTCCGGCAAGGAGTTAGGAATTATAGCACTGAATGTCAAACCCGGTACTGCAGCACCAGTTTTTCAGGGAATGTATCTTCAAGGGGAACTTGAGAAGTATTAGAGCGAGCTTCTGAAAAGCAGACAACCTGACAGTAAAATTATTAAGCTACACTGATCCAGGGAAGAACCAGTACTAACTTGGGAGCTCAGTAGACTTTTGATCACATCTGATACAGATGAGAAATGCTTGGAATTTTTTTTGCTATACAAGACCAGGGGTCACAGTTAGGCAGGAACTCGAGTGAAGGAGAGATTGGTCGACTTTTGAGTATACATGAGATGTCAGTTTAAGTGTCACTCTCTATTGTCAGCAACACTTTTTGTATTCACATGAGGCCCTGCTCTAATTTTGTCTCTTCTCCTTGAATTATTCAGCCTTGCTCATTTGTAAAAAAACAGGCAAGCTATTTCAAAGAGTCGATGAACAAATTAGTATCATTCTATCCCTCTGCCTCCATAGCTGGAAGAGTGGTTCAAATTCGACCTTTTTGAAATAATCTACACACAAGTCTAGCAATACTAAATCACAAAATAATTTTTTTTCCTCATAGTTGGTTTTGGTTTTGGGGTTTCGTTTTTGGGGCTTTTTTTGTTTGGGGCTTTTTTTTGTTTTTTTCTTTTTTAATGGTTATGATACAAGTAGCAGTAACAGGATTTTAATATATCATTTTAATAAACTAGATGTTAGCATTATCAAATGCTAAATTATCAAATTATCAAATTCCGATTGTTATTAAATCTCAAAATCTTTTTTAAAAGTATCTACCAAGTTATTATGGATGTTTCCTGGCTTACAAATAAATAGCACAGAAATTTACCCTGAGCTGATTAATATTCTTTTCTATAATACAGCTAGTACATAACTCTGCTAAGATTTAGAATCTGAAGCTTTTCATTAACTGTTTTTCAGAAGCTTCTTTTATCTACATGGGCATAATTAATTAAGATAATCTAAAGAAAACATACATATAAGCTTTGTTTGCCCAGCCAGATGAATGTGACTTGAAATCTGCCTTATCTAAAGTATTTGTGTTAGAGGAAAAGAATGCAAATAAAACAAATCTATTAAAAGTTTTAGACTAATTTATACCTAAGAGGTACCAATGAATTCTACCACTGAAGAGTTCCTAAATTAACTACCTTTAAAAGAAAACAAAAAAAAGATTTGTTTATTTGCAATAACCTAAAACTGTGACTTTTTTATTTTCTACCTTCTTTGTCTTTCACAAAGTTTCAAAGCTTACTTGAAATAGACGAGCAGCACTTTAAAAATTGAGCTTTTTAACATTTTAATATATTTAGCCCCTCATAAACATTGAGTATAGTAGGTATGCACTGAGATAGGATCTGGAAATAACCTCGTAATTCTCTTATTTTCCACATTATAGATTGTGGTTGTGCAGTCATCAGCATGATCTTTGAGATTTTATTTGCTAGATTGGAATGATTTAAAGATCTTATGTTAGCTTTTCTTGATAAACAAGCTCCTGATAACTAAGTATTCTCTTATTCTCTATCTTATGTCTGCCCTCACTGATGTAAAATGCAAATTAATACGAAAGACATGGATACTTATCAAGAGTACAACATCAGAGCAAACATCCACAATTTTGCAGAAATTTCTGACTGCTCAAAAAAATACTTAATTGGCTTAACCAGACAGAAGTGTTGTGCAAATTATTTTCCAATTTAGACCAATTCCAAAATATACTTACTTTGGTTTTAAATGAGAATTTTTTTAAAAAATGAATGTTATTTTTCAGCATTATTAAATTAGACATTTGCAAGGGGTTTTTTTCAAAATGTCTAGAATATTATTGATTTGATATTAGAGTAGTAATAGCAAGAGAATAGATTAGATCTGAAAGCTAGGATTTCAAAACAGTAAGGATAGGAATATAGGGAATTTTTAACAACCTTTTTTCATCTGTATAATTTTTTTTCAGATTTTTTACACTTATTTGCTATTTCTTATATTTTGTCTTACTCTCTTCTATAACATTGAGGTCTTCTCTATTTCTCACTCTGTTCCTCCAGACAAGCAGGCAGGGGCTTAGCAAGTAGAGGCATGGGAGAAGGCACAGCCAGGAGAGCTGATCCCAACTGAGCAAAGGAATGTCCAATACCATGTGACATCATGCTCAGCAACAGAAGTTTGGGTAAGAGAGATAAAGCAGAAGGACGAGTGCTGGTGTTTGTCTTCCAGTGGTTTTATTCCATTACTGTTAGAAATGATGGGGCCCTGCTTTCCTGGGGTTGGCTGAACACTGCCTGCCCACGGAAAGTGGGCAATGAATTCCTTCTTTTGCTTTGCTGGCGTGTGCAGATTAACTTCACCTACTAAACTTTCTTAATTGCAACCCATGAGTTTTCTCACTCTTGCCCTTCTGATGAGCAAGTGGCTGCGTGGGGCTGCCTTGCTGCCAGAGCTAAAACACAAGTATGTTCCAATTCGACTGCAGAAAAAGAAAAAATAAGTACTTCAGATTTTCACAAATCTGCTTGGCAAAGTTATTTACACTACAGTTCTAGCTATTCCTGATTCTTGTAGAGCTGGCTATTTCTCAGTAGATATCAGATAATCTTTTTCTTCTTTTTAATGTTCTAACATTTACATGGTATTTCATGTAGTTTAATATTTATGACTGCTTATTAGGAAATATAAAATTAGCAAGATCCAAAAATATTTAAAGAAATTTTAGAGAAATGTGAACTATAAGAAGAAAATATTTCTGTAAACATTTACAAATGTGTGTGTATCTGCAGCTGTGGGCAAAAACCCCGGTAGCTTGGGATGTGGCTAAAAATTACTTATTCTATTTACCCACTATTTAAATAATTCAGAATTAAATCCAAATTGCTTTCTGGAAATTCTTTAATTCTTCCTGTATCAGTGCTTTAAAAGAACAAAAGCAATAATAGTTTCTCAAAGTATTTGAAAAACTGCTACAGCTATGGACATTTCAAATAAAAATGAAAAAAAAAGAATACAGCATGACCTCATTAACTATCCCACGGCCATCGACAAATCTAGAACCTGCAGAAAAAAGTGAAGTAATTTAAAATACTTATATGATTGCTCTAGCAACACAAGCTTAAACCAACTTTAATATTCTCATGAGTTGGTCTTCTTTGGGATTTATTCTAATTGCTTTTTATTGATACATTTTTCTTTCATTTCATTATTCCTTTTATAATTCACAAAGGATATCCCACTCATTAATGAGAATTAGCAAGTCATTATTAAGATCAAATGTCCTTTTTCTTTTTTGCCCTTTCCTCAAGGGCAGCTGCAACAGATCTTTCTGATATCTTGGATAGGAGTGAAAGTAATTTAGTTCACGCTAAGTTATTCTTCAGTGCCAGAATTCCAATGTCATATGGGGCACTCAGTGACAATCCTGCTCACAATATTACCAAGAGCATTTAACAGCACTCTTTTACTGAAGGATTTCTCTCTGGAAGGTTGAAATGTTTCATTGCTGGAAGCAGCACTACATCTGGTCTACGAGATGAGAGAGATAACCCTGCTCTCTGTCCTGAAGTCAATTAAATACAGCCCTGAAGGGCACAGCTTACTGAAAGTGGATTTTTATTTTGTACGTACAATTTCTGTCAAAACCAACAGGTGTTAATTCTATATTACTTAGGGCAGTGCTTGGAATGTAGCTTAGTGTGTTAAATCTACTACTGCTTTCAAAGAACAAAGAAGATTCCACAGATTTTTTTAATGACCCTTGCTACACTCTACTTTTGGTTGCTCACACTAAAAAAAAAGTATTCAGGACTAAAAATAGAAGGAGTTCTTGCTTTGGACATGCATTCAAATTGAAAGAAATTATTTTGATTCACAAATCCAACCATTGTTTCTAGATATTGATTTGGTTGATACTGAAAGGTGCTAACATACTGCTCAATTCAATATGTTTTGCCTCAACTGCCTCCCAAGAAATTTAACTGTGGAGCTTCCCTGTGTTTTTTTGTTGGGGAGTCTATACATTTAGTCCACCTAGCCATTTTCCCAGTAGTTTCCTGGGACCAGCTCACAGTACCTTTCCATGGATCTGAACTCACCTGGCTTTCTGCTATGCATGTGAACTTCTGCAATCTGCGTGCAAGTCCAGTAGGTTTGTTCCAGTGCAGCTTAAATGACACTCTTTCAAGCAGGTTAGGATACTCACTTTCCTGCACATCAACCATCTCAACAACACATTAATTAAGAGCATAACATATTCTGAATATCTCTTTTATGTGCTTTAATTTTCCTCTAATCAAATGTAAAGAAGGCATCACACGTTTATTTTTCCATCTGACAGTACCTTACACACACTCATCTATTTCTGAATTTTTCCTTTCTGTGGTTCATTGAGTTCCATCTGCCATTAAGTTGTCATCACCTCATGTTGGTATTTCAATTAAAAAGGACTTGCTAATATGACTTAATTTTTAATATGCACAGTGAATTTTCATAATTATACACTGGCCTTACTGGTGGGGGCCTAGGTATGCAGAACTAAAGTGGTCAGCTGAGTCAGTCAAAAACTAGAACATGGAAATTTGTGTTGAGACTTTTTACGTGCCCACACAACTGGATTCTCAAAAAGACTGAGAAAGTTGGAAATATTTGGAAAGAGTGAAATTGTGAGTTTCATGCAAATCGCAAAGGAGTCAAAGGAAACAACGTGGATAAATCATCCGTAAGCTGTAAAAGAGTTTGTTGGTTTCTCTAATTACATCTTGTCTCCCACTGCATCCCACTCAGTTAAACTATCAAAAAAGATAACAGAGAGGTAATGCAGATGAGATACTGGTCCCTCAGAGGTTCAGGATTTTTTCAGTCCAGAAGATCTGAAAAATGGCAAAGAGGAGAAGTAAACAGAACGCTCATAAGAAAAGAAAATTTTACTTGATAGTAATAAAATATTTTAGATTACGCTGAAAGATACAGAAAGAAAGAAATATATGAAACATGAGGATACTAGCTTTTTAAACAGTACAGTTGTCCTGTCTTCTGTCTTGTTTCTAAGTAGAATCAAAATATGACTAGCAACCAAAAACTGAATTTCATTAGATGTTTATTGTCTTTTTGTATCACTAACTCCCAGGAGTTTTTTGTTGTTTTGTTTAGAAAACTTGAGTTAATTAAATACATTTCCAGAACACTGCTTTCCAACAGATGACGGAAAAGTCTGGGCAATCCTATTTAATTCCTGCTGCTCTTCTGCAAACTCTTATCTAATGTCATCAAACACTGTCCCTTTTTCAGCAAATGCAGTGTCCCCAAGGCTGCCCATTTTCTCCACAATTAAAAAAAAAAAAGATTCTCAAAATGAGAATCCTAGTGGACAGGGCAGAGGGTCCTTGTCACCCACAATAGACTTCTGGTATCCAGAGATCATGACAAGAAAACTATTATTTTAGGACATCAAGTGTTTTTGAGAAAACTCAAATGATGAAAAAGTTCCAATCAGGTAAAACAGAAATACAAATTTACAATATTCAAAAGTCCTCCTGAATTTATACCTGTATTTTAGCATAATAGGCAATAACAATCAGTAAATCACATGATGCGAACCTCACTTTGTTCCCACGGTTGAATTAGTTTTCAACTTACATCCTTTGTCACCTCAAAGTGTTGAGCTGTCTAATAGATAAGATATTGCCCTAACCCATACCTTGAAATCACCAAATCTGCCCTTAGACTTGCAGCTGCTCTTTAATCTTTATATCAAAATATTTGAAATGAGGTTTGCTTTAGTTTCAAAAAGAAGGAAAAATTGGTACCTAAACTGAAACTTTAGTCAATGTGCCCTAAATTTTATTTGCTGTTAAACCCTATCTGCTAGAATTGACCACCATTTTATATTAAAAAAAAAATTATTTCTGACAAATAAGATGTGTGTTATTTTCTGTTTAAAAATGAACAATATTGAATTCTCTGGCTGTAAACTATAGCAAATGCAGGTATTTCTGTCATGAGAGACTACAACAAATACTGTATTATGTGGTGTAATGTCCAGTGTAAAAGTCAGCTTTGAAGTTTTGAAGCCGAATGCTTCTTTGACCAATCTAACCGTGTCCACTGATGAAAAAAGAGAAAAAATTCTTCCATATCCTTAAGACAAAGTATTTCACTGTACACCAAAACTTAGGAAATCTTGCTTCTTATGATACAGTGATTTTAAAGTATCTGCAAAAAGTAAAGCAATTGATTAGTAATATTATCCACTATGTCTTCTGATCCAATAAATAGAGAGTGCCAAATTAGAATATCAGGCAAGGAGTTTGAAACAAGCTAGATGTTGCTTTTCCTAAAATGGGACACTTAAACATCAGAATTGTGTTACTGGATATTTGAGACACTAAAATCAGCTGGACAGGTGATTCGAGGAAGAGGAATATGTCAAGCACTAAGTATAAAAAAATCAGCCTTGATTGATCAGTCATTACCCTTCTTAAATCCTTATTCCCCTTTCAAATAATTAATATATAGTAATGGTTTGGAAACTACTGCATTGGATGGTTACAAGCTCTTCAGAAGAGACAGGAAAGGGAGAAGAGGAGGAGGGGTGGCCCTTTATATTAGAGAGGCTTTTGACACCATAGGCATTGAAACTAATGAAGATGAAGTTGAATGCCTATGAGTGAGAATTAAGGAGAAGGTCAACAAGGCTGACATCCTACTGGGGGTCTGTTTTCATCCACCCAACCAGGAAGAAGAAGTGGACAACTCATTTTATAAGCAACTAGATAGTGTTTCAGGATCATCAGCTCTTGTTCTTGTACATGACTTCAACCTGCCAGACATCTGTTGGGAACTTAATATAGCAAATAAGAAGCAGTCCAGGAAATTTTTAGAATGTGTGGACAGCAATTTTTTGTTGCAACTGGTGGGTGAGCCCACCAGGGGAGGGACTATGTTAGATTTGTTGTTCATAAACAGAGAAGGACTGGTGGGAGATGTGGTGGTTGGAGGCCGTTTGGGGAAGAGTGATCATGAAATAATTGAGTTCTCGATAATTGGTGATATCAGCAGGAGTATCAATAAGACTCTTACATTGTACTTCTAGAGGGCAGATTTCGGTCTGTTTAGGAGACTTATTCAGAGAGTTCCTTGGGAAGTAGGCCTTAAAAACAAAGGGGTTCAGGAAGGGTCGACATACTTTAAAACAGAGATCTTGAGGGCACAGGAACAGACTGTCCCTGTGTGCTGAAAGATGAGTCGACAAGGCAAACGTACAGCCTGGATGGGCATGGAGGTTTTGAAGGAACTTAGGAATAAAAAAAGGATGCATCATCTTTAGAAGGAGGGTCAGGTCTCTCAGGAAGTATTTAAGAGGGCTGCTAGAGTATGTAGGAAAAAAATTAGGGAGGCCAAATCTCAGCTTGAACTTAAGATGGAGACTTCTGTAAAGGATAATAAAAAATGTTTTGACAAATATATTAATGGTAAAAGGAAGGGTAAGACCAACCTTTGTTCTTTATTGGACAGGGGAGAGAACTTAGTATTTGCAGATGGTAGAAGTAGTTAACACCTTCTTTCCCTCAGTCTTCAGTGGAAAGACAGCTTGTCTTCAGGACAGCTGTCCTCTTGGGTTGGTTGAGAGTGTTAGCAAACAGAATGGTCCGCCTGTTATCCAGAAGGAGGCAGTCAGAGGTCTGCTGGGATGCTTGGATAGTCATAAATCTATGGGACCAGATGGGATCCATCCTAGGGTGATGAGGAAGCTGGCAGATGAGCTTTTAAAGCCACTCCCCATCATTTACCAACAGTCCTGGCTCACTGGTGAGGTTCCAAATGACTGGAAGCTGGCCAATGTGATGCCCATTTACAAAAAGGGTAGGAAGGAGGATCCTGGCAACTATAGGCCAGTTAGCCTGATCTCAGTACCTTGTAAGGTAATGGAACAGCTTGTACTGAGTGTCATCATACAGAATTTACAGGACGGCCAGGGTATCAGACCCAGCCAGCACGGGTTTAGGAGGGGTAGGTCAAGTTTGACCAACCTAATCTCCTTTTATGATCAGGTGACCCGCCTGGTGGATGCAGGAAGGGCTGTGGATGTTGTCTATTTGGACTTCAGCAAGGCCTTTGACACTGTCTCCCACAGCATACTCCTGGATAAGCTGGCAGCACGTGGCTT
Source organism: Vireo altiloquus (assembly GCA_013396875.1). Classification (NCBI taxonomy): domain Eukaryota; kingdom Metazoa; phylum Chordata; class Aves; order Passeriformes; family Vireonidae; genus Vireo; species Vireo altiloquus. The sequence goes on from VZRF01001591.1 coordinate 372,464, forward strand.
GGATAGGAGCACTCTG
>VZRF01001591.1:373264-416063 GCA_013396875.1 Vireo altiloquus
GTGCCATGATTTAGTAGAGGTTAGGGCATGGGTTGGACTCGATGATCTTGTAGGTCTCGTCCAACCTAGTCATTCTGTGATTCTGTGATTTTGTGATTCTGTGATTCTGTGATTCTATGATTCTGTGTTTCTGTCTTGGACATTTAATAGTCAAAAGGGATGATTTCAAATACCTGCCTTCCTGATTTCAGAGGGTGCTGTGGAAGCTTTATATTACTTTCCATCTTGTACTCACTCAGTGTGTCCGTCAACAATAAAAAAACCTGCACTAGCAGGGACTTTGGAAGTGTACTAGAGCCATGAGACAAACCTTTAAGATATCCTTCACCTGATTAAAAATTAATCTGCAGTAGCCTATGCTTAGTAGAGTAACATATGCTTATATTACTTCAATCATGTATCAGACTCAGCTATGTCATCATTACAACATATCCACATTATTAAGTTCCTCTCTATTGAAGAAAATTTAAGCTTTCTTTAGCAGAACCGTTGCTAAAGAAGATACACAGAAAGGTCTTTTGACATTTTCAGCTGTGAAGGAATGAGAAATCTGCATAATTTTCACTATTTCAAATAAGAAAATGCAGTTTCAGTTCTCAAGTTATGTTAGCAAGCATCTGTCAGGGTTTGAGAATACCAGTTGTCACAGAGCAATGAGTCATATGGTTCATAAGACAGTGTGTTGATGTGCTGTGAAGGGCATCCTCTTGGGCACAGGCATTAATGTATCTCATCCTCACTTAGTGCTGCTGTTAATTGCAGTCATGGCTGGGAAGGAAGAGCACTGGCAGGTCCCTCTGTTTAGATGCTTTATGTGACTCTCACTTCGGTTCCTTGAGACAATACAGAAATTGTAAAAAATTGAATAGTCCTGTGATAAAATCATATGTAGTAGATTATATTCATATTGTTGTTAAAACCATAGAAATTTCATTTGATAAACATTTCCTGATAACGTGAAACAAGCTGATGACCTTTAGATATCAGTATAAAAGCCATGAGAAACAGACTGTGAAAAAAGACATAAGAAAAATAAATTTGCAGAAACAATCAAACTCTGGGTTATGCAGAGGCTTTGTTTCCATATCAAAGATTAGCTGATAATATGGATGTCTAACATCCTTCTGAACGTGTAGGAAGTCAAAACATGCTAAACCTTTGACCAACCATATTGGGTTTTTTATTACTATAGACATCCTTTACTCTGGGTGTTGGATTTTGTGTATCAGTACTTTCTGCTGTCCTGATACTGAAACATGAGGTTGATTGCAACAGAATCCCACTGTCAGGCCCACACAACCTGACACTTTCCAGCCCAGCTACCAAAGCTATCAAATGAGGTAAGGTATACAGTATCAGAAAAGTTTTGGTTTCACGCCATTTGTCTTAGTGTGTCACACATATTTATTTATAAAATACCAAAAAGTTAATGAATATGGAAAATGGCAACTATTTTTTTGCTTACCTAGTCTGTAACAATTCTTCCACATAAACTGTTCAACTGTCTATTTGCATTTATTCTGCTCTCTCTGTATGACTCTTTAACATGTCTGGATTCCGAACATCTGACTAAATTGTATTGGCAGAGGAAGGGTTTAGCTAACTGTGGGCATTCTCTTCCTGATGAAATTCTGCATGGTATCTGAAGGAAAAAAAGTGAATGCCTACCAGAGGTCTCTCAAACTCCTTCAAAAGATGCTTGCTCTGAGGAGTCAATTCCTCATTCTTCCACTTGTCTTACTAACTTTCAGTTTCCTGACGGTCAGTCTCCAGAGCACAACCACAAATTGCCTACTTTCTAGACATGGGCTAATTTCTTTTTCCTTTTCCAGCTTGACTGAGATGCAGAAATTTTCCCTACTTTATCTGCTGCTGAAATCTCTTCTCTGGTTCTGGTCACTCTCTGATATCTTATAATGGGTTCTGTCAAAGTTCTCTAGTTGTCCATCTGAGTCATTAATTGAATAGAAGTAAGAAATTAATCAAATTATCCTTCTTGCTTATGTAGTCTCTATTAAATACGTGTTTTATAATAGTGTTGTATTTCTGTTGAGGTGTTATAATCTTTAATCTTTCTAGATACAATTTCATAATTCTTTCATCTAAACAAATGTGTCAGCATTTTTAGTTTCACATAACTTTTTGAATGTTATTATTATTGAAATTCTCTTTCTCAAAGAGTGCTTTTGCTCCTATATAGGTGTCAGAGCCTTGCTCAAATAATTTCAAGACCCTGCAAATATGTTTGTTCCAGCTTTTGGGAATTCCATGTCCTCTCCCTACCTCTCTGGATTAAAATAAAAAGAATGTTTTCCTTTCTCTAATCATGCTTTCTTGTAATATTAGTGAGTAGTATAGAGTTCTTGAAGAAAGAACCCAACTGAATGCAAATTTTGAATTTTCTGCAAAAGCTAAAATTTTATTGCAGACAGGCTGCAGACAGGGGCTCAATGCATTCATCTTCACAATTTTATGTGCAGTGTGAGCAAATATATTTAATCTCTCCAATATTTTACGGTTATGCAATTTGTGGCCATCAGCATATTCTTTGGTCTTGACCTCCACAGTTAGTGGGAAGTTCGCTGGAAAGTAGTTGTCCAGTTTATGCATAAATACCAAATTGAAAAGCGATGTTTCGTGCAATGAGGCAAGGCTTTTATTTCTTCCTGGTAAATATGAATCTGCATCACACCAAAGTCATACAGTACACTGCATACTGCTGGACTTTTGGAGTTGTACAGACTGACTGTGACAGCACATATGCGACCTAGTGAAAGTTATGGTTAAGACCTCATTTGATTTTTCCAGTGGTGAAGAGATTAACACAACATAGCACATAAACCTGGCACTGAAAAAGACATTAATAATCTAATTATTACAAGTAATAGAAAACAATGTAGTTTTCATTTTTTACGTTTATTTAGCAGCAGCATCATTTAATAACTTCTTTGTTTCCCACAGAGATGTTTGAAGTTTAGCAGCCTTTGGAAACAAGTATGAGCTCTTTCAGTACATTATCTGTCTGTCTATATCCGTAAATTTTGTCTCAAGTGAGAGTAAACTGCCTTCACACAGAGTCTTACAGCTCCTCGACAGAATGGATTTACTTTATGAGCACCATTAAAAATATTTAGCTGCCCCTTTTCACTGTTTGGTTTTTTTCCAGAGCTACTTATGCAGAGTTGCTGTTTCTGTCAGATGAAATATTCAGGCACGTTACCTTGTCTGACAGAAACTGTGAGCATCAGGGATTTCCTGCGAAGAAACATCAATATGCATCATGTTCACTCTCATATTTCACAACACTACTAATTATATTATCACCTCAACGTCGGCTTCTAATAATAGCTATAGCTAAAATGTGTACAGCTGTTTATCTTCTTTAAAGAGAATTCATCTGACAGACTGTACAGCTCTTTTATCTCACCCATTGCCTTAAACTGACTCAGTACCTATTCCAGATGAATCAATGGCAATAATCCAGTTTAACTCAACAGTGGGAGGCTAGAACCACAGAAAAAATTTCCTCCTCAGATATATAGTATGATCTGAGGAGATATTTGTATTTTTAAATTGTGCTCTTTTTTTTTTTGAGGAGGGGAGGGGAGGACAATTTGGTTTTGAGATATTTTTGCTTTTCTTGGTTTGGTTTGGTTTGGTTTTGGTTTGGTTTGTGTTAATTTTTCCTTTTTTCTTCTTTTCAATTTTAAATTAGGTATGACATGCAAACTGACTACAAAGATAAGTAGGGCAGCGGTCAGGGAAAGTGAAATATATTGCACTGAAAAGATTCCATGTTAAACCTGATCTTACTTATCTATTCAGATTTTTTTTTTTTTTAAATTGCAGCTGATATATATCTTGTTCGTTTCTTAGAGGGGAAAGTAGTACCTAATCAGAAGATGGAAATGTATGGTAAACAAAAAAGGGAAATCATTTTGTGGATGAATATGATAGAGAGAGAACTTGTTCTGCTTACAAAGGTATGATGTATATATATTACTCTTTCACGCATGTATATTCTCCAAAACATCTAATTAATTCAGGAAGTCACTAAAGAAACAAATGCAACCAAGAGGAGCACAGTGTTTCTAGGATACTTTCAAGATAACCAAAGGTTCATGAAGTAGATAAACACAGTGGTTCATAACAAGTGGCATGAGTGTACAACAATCAATCTGAATGAAGTAATCTGTGTTGAAAAGTCTAGATAAGATACAAAAATATTAGGAACAAATACAAAATGATGGATTCTGTGCACATTGAGGGAGTGCACAACAACTAATACTAACTTGTCTATAATTTTAAAAATTCCTTTTCGCACTTGGAAAGGCTAAATGTATAGCAAATAAAAAGGCTTTTTTATTAAAACCTACTGTTAAAACATCTAAGAGAAACCAGAATGCAACTGAAAATTTAGTAGGGAAAGAAAGTGGATACATTAAGGGTGAGGGTTACACTGGAAACTGACCTTAGTCACTGAAGGCATGGCAGCACAGAAATCTCTGCATGAGCAGGGCAAAGAGAAGTAAACACAAATGAAATGTTGGGGTCTTGTGGAAGGATATGCAATGAGCTAGTGAAGTAAGACTGAGGTAACAGGAAAACCACTAAAGCACAAAACTCTGAAAGACCAAGGAAGTAATAGATAAACCATAAATATTTTACAGTGTCTGAAACCACTTCAGTGATCAAAGGGGGAGGAGAGCAGAGAAGATCTTTGTGTATAGCCAGATGCAGTTTATTAGTAAACTTTTAAAAAAAGGAGTTCAGAAGAGTTTGAGAGGGTGAAAACAACAGACTGCTTATTTTCCCTGCCATTATTGAGAATGAAAGTGAAGAATATGAATTGCGAGCTTGGATGACAACTGTCAAGTATATTCAAACCCGAACTGTAATAAAGCTTCTGAATTCAGCTAGCAGTCAATCATACTTGGAAAGCCGTTAAACCTTGAAATTCTGCACTAAATGCAGAATAAAAGAAAGTAATTTCTCATGCAGTTGTTCACCTTCTGCTCCATTCCTTAAGTACCAACAGAATTGACACCAAACTCAGAATGCCTCTCAATGATCACTTCATATCACAGCTCTTCCTACTTCACCCTGCGGAAATCTTGCTACATAACCAGTTGTGACACAGTAACTTCTCTGAGTTAAGTGATCATAAGTCATCATGTTCTGATGCTTCACAGTGTGTAGTTTGCAAACTACATAAGGCTATAAACACAAGTTAAAATAAAGGCAAAGGTGTGCAGCACTCATGTTTCCTACCTCTTCCTGAATGAGTATTTATCACGTTGAACAGATCAATGTCTTTCAGCACAACAAATTTTTAAAGATATGCTGCCCCCAATTTCTTCCATATTTGCTATAATTGCATAAAAACAGGGATTACACATCCTGGAACACATAATGCGTATTTTTTAAACAAAATTGATATAGGTATATATGTTTTTATCGGCACATATACATATATACATACACATAATATAAGCATGCCAGCTATCCATGTAACACATGAAACCAAGGGAACTATTAGAAATGTACCAACATTTCAGGGATACTCTTGAGAAGGAGAGAAGCTGAAATTACTGTATTTTGATGTAGAATTCTAATACCATAGTGATTTTTGTAGCTTTCTCAAAATAAGGGCAGGGTTGGGGTCTATCAAATATGACACAGAATAATCTGAAGCTTGTCCACACTGTATAATACTGCTCTTCATAACAATTATCCAGTAAATGTTGCAATGCTTAGACTGCACTAGGATTTCAGACAGGTTATTAAAGTTTATTACTACTGTTGGAATATAAACAAACTGGAACAATATCTTGAAATTATTGAGCCATCTGTTTAGCTTTCTTTCCACAGCCAGCATGTTGGTGCTGTGGTTAGTTGCCCTTTCCTAATGATTAAGGGCAGCATAAAAATACTAATATGTGTGTGTGTGTGTCTATATACATATGTATACTCTGTTGTTTACCTATTGTTCACCAAATTAGCTAACTAAATGAAGTTGGAAGTATTGACATTATTTCAGTTTATCAGAACAGGCAAAAACCCTCCTGATATTTGAGGTTATCGACACATTTGGAAAAGAAGCAGGAGTTTCTTTAGTGGTTTTTTTTTTGTTTGTTTTAGAGTATGTTGTCTTTTTTGTGTGCCTTTTAGATTCTGTTGCCGTTTTTTCTCTTCTCCCTGAAACTAAATGTATGTTTCTATTTAGAAAGAAATGAAAGACTGATCAGAAGCCCTAACAGTAATTGCAAAGAATGACTATTTTAGATGCATGAACAGAACAGGGAAGGTAAGCCTCTTGAAATATTCCATAAGAACAAAATAGAAAAAATAATCTTGGACCCACTACAATAAAAAATTTCATTGAGGAGAATTGACTTTAGATGACTTGGGTTTTCAGGGGAATGCAAAGCAAGATTTATATCTTTTGGCTTGGTAGAACACAGAGCTGCTTAAAGTACCAAAAGAAATAAATGGAGTATATGAATTTTTTTATATTACCCTTAAGACTTATTTCTATATTGTCTGTTATATTCCAATGACTTTCATGAAGACTAAGTTTAGGCTTTCAGTTTTGGTCACTAAAGATTTGGTGTTGTGCCAGGTAGCATAATGGAGGGTAAAAATAGATTACAAAGCTCTTTTCTTCAGTTTTCTTCTATATTAACTGCTACCACTTCTTTTTCTTTTCTCTTTTTTCCCCTCCACATATTATAGACCAGGGCTGTCTTTTGTAAGGGCAGAGGAAATGGGAAAGATCAAACAGGGAGGACCACATAAGGATTCCTGTTTTAGGAAAACTAAGATGTATTCAATGAAGACTTACCTAAATGCAGACTCAAAGGCTCACCTTCTGCCTTGTCCTTACTCGGTTATTAGAAAGTTTGGGATGTGAGAAGAAGGAGTAGTCTCCTACAGGAGATATGACTAAAAGCTTTTCATTGCTATAGATGGCTGGAATTTGGACGAGGTTGTCTTCAAAGGTCTGGTCAGCTTCAGCCTGTGTCCTGTCTCAGTCTTAAATGCTTGAAATAGCCTTGAGGTTTCCAATGCCAAATCCACTGTGCAAAATCTGTGTGGTTGAATGGCATATATTTACACCTTATGGCTGAATAATAATAAAATTCTTGTCTAACTGTGGTTTGTACAACCTTCACTAAACTACAGAATCTTAGTTGCAATCGCTGTGCAGAATATATTCTGCTCTCAGGTTGTACAACAGCATTGGAGCCAGCTTCTCTTGGTTTAATAAAAATTGTCACTTCCTCCTCTGTTCCCATTACTTGGAGAATGGTGGTCTTGTCACACCAAAGTTAAATTACATAGGTAAGCAGAAAAGAAATTAGTGGTGACTTACAGACACCCACCGTAATTATCATTGCCACTTGTGGTCCCACAATTTCTGATTATAATAATACAGTATTTTTTCATAGCATTATAATTCAGTCTACACTCCAGTGTGAATAAACTCATGTCAAATGCATCAGCACTGTCCAATACACAGGGAAAATTTTTAAGGTATTCCCACAGACTTAGTGGAAATACTAATGTTGCATTTCTCAAGTTGCTGTAGAAGAAATTAAATGTTGAAGTGCAAAACAAAGAGGGCAAACAAGAAACTAAAATATTCAGCATCAAATCCAATGAAAGTTTTTGCAAGCTATCTTAGAATTATGGTAAAACTTAATACTTTTAAGCAGTCTGGATTTTCAGTTTTATAACCTAACGGGATTTGAATTTTTCTCATTGATAAAACTAAATTGTTGGAATTTTCACATATATTTATGTAAATATACTGAAAAACACTGAAGTCCTGTCAGTTTCTAAAACCTACAGCAAGTAAAAAGTTTTGATGTGAAAATTTTCTAACGTTCCTCTTTTCATTTTTTGCATATAACCATCAAGGTTTGCTTATGACAGACCTTGCTGAAGGTAACTTCCTACCCATGGCATGATAAAAACTGTGAAAATGGCATGTGAAGCTATTTTTTCTCTAGTGGTCATACATTACAGCTATTTACCATAGATACAACACCTTTGGAGTCTGGTAGCTTTACCTAGTGCCTAAGACTGTCGTGGTGTCATGACAGAAACAAATACACATTTAACACCGTGAATGCATAGCAACTCAACTTTTTCGTTACAGAGATAAGGATAATTGTAGCATCTTCAAAAATAAAAAGAAACATATTTTCCAATAGCTGACTACTGTATACATTGTCAAGAATATAATTAAGATGAAAGACTAAGTGGGGTTTTTTTCTGATAAAAGCACAAAATTATCCTCATCAAAACACAAGAACCTACACTGTTCCATCTATCATGAATTATATAGTGAAGGTGCATTACATTCTAAGGAGTAATTGGAGATGTTTATCCCTTCAAAAGACAACCAGGTAACTTCATTTGAATAGTCTTTTTAAAATAGGCTCACAGTGTGAAAAACAATGAGTATTTAACTCTGCAAAAACTCCTACAACCAACTTAAATTTGGAAAAACAAGGCTTTATTTATGGATGGTCTTTAAAAGAAATCAAGTTTTCATCTTAAATAAGATGAAGATACAAATTTTTTTCTCCTCTTTCACATCCTTCATGCCTACAGGCTAAGTTTTGTCCATGTTACCTAAAAAGGCCTTCCTAATTTTTTTTCATATTTTTCGAGCACAAAGCTACGAAGTTCATTGCCTCACAATTCCAGTAGATTTGCAGTCACTTTTCGGAAATCTGAAATCACCTGGGGCAAACCAGAAGAAATGAGAAGCACATAAACTCTACTATATGGGGTCTAAGCCTTCACAAAAAGAAGGAAATTGCAGAATATTAGTAGCGACAATAGCAATACTTTTATTTTGATATAAAAAATTCAGACCATAAATGATTAAAAGACTTTGATGGTCACAGCAGATGCAACTGTTGCCTTATTCTTTCAATTTAATTTTTCTGTTCCTCTCACAAAGAAATGTTAAAGGGGAGATCGATGATGAGAGTAGGAAAGTGCTACTAAAACTTCAATTTTAATAGAATTTATATTCTTTTTGTGGGGGGTTATCTGTGGGGTTTTGTTGTTGTTTTTATTGTTTGTTTTGTTTTGGTTGTGCTTTTATCATTTTGCCACTGGGACTTTTTTGTAACATGGCTTGCATTTCCACCAAATATAGTAAAGTTCTGGGTCTTAATGACACAGCTTCGTCATAAGGAAAATTACTCATGTAAAGTGCCAAAATATTTTATTTGATATGTAAAAATTCTGAGAGTGATGGTCAATCAAATAATAAGTAATTGCCCCTTCCTTTTTGTTCCTCATTTCATTGTCAATATGAAGAAAAGTTTTATTTCTCTGTAGGGGCTTCCCAGTCATTCTTCATGGAAGTTTCCTAATTGCATGTCCCTCCATGAAATAAAGAAGTTGCCTAAACAAAGATGAAGAACTACATGCCTTTGGGCACTGTGTAGAGTAATGAAGACTTCGTAAAACTATTTAAGAGTTTCAGATAATGCAGCTCAGTAGTTGGGGAGTTTTCCTAGTTACTGTGGTGAGAGGGATGTTGTTAGTAAGTGTATCACTGACATTTACTGCTGCAAGTTTATTCATTCTCTGCCATTCAAAGTGGCTCTTGTGGTTAACACCACTATGCAGCTGAAGGCTGCATGACAGAGCAACAGGGGAACATGCAAGGCCAATTTTTTTTTTTCTTTTTAATTCTAAGTAATTAGAAAAAGTGTTGCAACCAAAATGTTCCATACAGATGACAGGAAAGAAATAATTCTGTGAAAATTGTGATTCTGTGACTATCCTTACAGAATGGTCTCTGAAACTTCTATGCACCAGAAAAAATTTATTTTCTTGATGATACGTTGTAAGTTTGACTTATGTAGATTCAAGAAACAGGTAAAATTATTCTTGAGGGTTAATCCTAAATTCAAGTACTGATTTTCCTACTCGTGAACACTGTTGGGTATTTAAGTAAGACATTGCCCTAAAAAGTCTCTTAAACCACATTTTTTTTCTGCTTGATGTCAGGGATGTTTTTTGTTTGTTTTTTTTTACTTAAATTATCTCTTGATTTTTAATCCTAAGTTTAATATGATAAGAAATGGCAGAGAATATTACTTTACTAAATCATAGACAGTACATCTTTTAATCTAGCAATACCAGCAAAATGCTCCCCAAAAAGTACCTTGTGAAATTCCATCTAAAAACTTCATGTAAGGATAATTATAAGTTATTTGGTCAACCCTTATCATCACAGATTTTAAAAAATTATAATGCAAAGGTCTTCATTTGTACACACAGAATTTATACTCTGGAGGACGAGTTACGGAACCTGACCAACGTTGGCATTTTCTGATCCTCCAGAATAATAGACTAAGAATCCTCCTGTGGTCCATGAAAGATCACGGTAAATCCCTGGAAAGCAAAGCAAAGCCTGAGGATATTTTTGTCTGAAGACTGAACAGTAAATAGAGGGATAAAGGAAGAAATGTTGTAGCCTTCTGTTTTCCAGCCCTGAAGACACTCCTGTCATGAATCTCCAGCCATGCGATTCTTTTCCTACCAACTGTCAGCCTGACTTTTGGTTTCACAAAGTCTGTGTTTGTGATGGCACCATTGGGAATGTACTGCTTTAACTATTAAATATGTGGAATTCTGAGTTGATTTATTTTTTTCCTACACTTCTTTCACACAAAATACAGAGTACAGATTAGGACAAACTCAATAAACTTGAAGAAAGAATGGAGATTAATACAATGGGTCCTGACTGAAATACCTCTGATTTCATTAACTTTTGCTGTAATGTTACTGCTTGCAGAGCTTGTGTTTGTCTTGAATTTGTAACTCTGTTTTTAGTCAAAAAGACTAGGTTAGGTTTCCTCTGTGTGTTTGATTTCCTAGACGAACCATGTATGTATTGCCGGTTGCTTATGATACTTTTTTTCTGAGGTAGATCTGAGGTCTACATATTGTAATATTCAACCTATCCATAGTTCTTTTCCCCAGAATTTTAATAGGATCCTCTGGCAGAGGTGATTTTTTCTGCACTTCTCCTTCACTACATTGGTGAGAGACGTCAGAGTGAAGTGGAATGAAAATGCTGAGAAAGAGATGAAAAAAATCCAGTTGTTATTGCAACTTTTTCTGAGGTAATGTCAAGTTTTTTGTAGATTTTACTTAAAGATACAAGTAGCACTCCTAATTAAATGGAAATTTTAGTAAGGTAGGATTGTTTTACCTCATAATAAGGAAGACAGAATGGGTATGGCAGAAATCCTATTAACGCCTAATAAGATGTTATGTTGGTTTATACTTTGCGACCATACTTAATTAATGTAAGATGTGGTTTACTTGTATGTATTATTAAAACCCCAATTTAATATAGAAGTTTAATAACTATTTCTTCATGAAGCTTGTGCCTGTTAAAAATTGTTGTATGCTTCACTAAAAGATTGGTATCACATGAGATACACAAGGAAACAAACACTTTTGCTTTATATGTATTCCTTGTTAGACTTTAAAGTTTTAGTGGAATTCAGTGTTCTAAAAGACTTCTGTTCTTTTCAGTGACTGCTTGACTTCCTTTCTATCAGAATTTTTCAATGGAAGATGAGCATGTTTCTACTTGTAACTAATTCAAATAGACTACTCTTTAAACAACCATTTCTTGTAATACCTTGAATTTTCTTTGAAGATTCCTATGCTCTATTTCATACCCTAACATAACATTAGCACATGTGTTTCTCATATTACTGTCTATAGAAATATAACTTTTCACTTGTTTGTGATATTTCTATTTTTTTTAAATTTTCCTGTAGCCTGTTAAATACTTCCAAGAAACAAAATGCTGGTGCATAGTGATTTTATTCTGCTTACAGAATCACAGAACAGTCCAGCTTGAAAGACCTTTAGAGATCATCTGGTACAGCAAAGAATTTTTTTTCTTTTTAATTGTGCTTTTCTCTCAAGCTGTTACAGTACTACTGGTTGTCTTAGAGCAGGGTTCCCAAGCCTCTTCATTTCTTCCAAGGTTCTGTTATGCTTTTTCAATTTTTCAATAATGCGATAGTGGGGAAAGTCTTCCTTGTAAGGTCTTGATTTACTTTGCTATACATCTTAACAGGAGTCAATCCAGTACAGTGCCAAAATATTTGAAGATAATTTTCTGTAGTCAACAGCTGTTCGTGTTTTGCAGAGGGTGTGATTCGGTCCAACAGATGGGCCTTTACACTATCTTACACTCTTCAGAGTCCTGATTTATCAGAGTAACTCTTTGAAACCACTGAAGTTAAACAGGCATAACTTCGTAGTGACATAGTGATGAATTGGGTTTTCATTGTAGTCCTGCAGAACAGTTCAGAAAACTCCAGAAATAATAAAGTATTTTGTTCTCTTGTTCTCAGAATTTAGGAATCAATCTCAAAGTCTTGTTCTGCAAGCTTGGTTGGGCAGTTATACTGATATTTTTTTGATGTCACAAAATAATCTAGTCTCAACAGTTTAAACAAAACACTTCTCTCTTTTTCAGTTGCTTTTAGTTATTAAGTATATGTTTCTATGGGACCCTACCACAATTGTGCACGTGCACACAAGCCAGAATATCCAGGAAGCTCACCCAGAAAAAAAAGAGTGCAGAGAGAGAAAGAATGAGCTATGTTCCCATTTCGTACTTGTGGTCAGTCTTTAACTCAACCAAAAATGAAATACAAATTTCCTAAGAACACCGAGAGGCAGAATAGTCAGTCTTACACAAAATATTTAACATCAGGTTGAATCTAACACATCTGGCTTTTGGCAAATGACAAACAGCACAAATTGTTTTAGTATGCCAGACAGCATCACTAGTCATCTGGTAAATCTATATAGACTACAGCAGTGATGAATTGATATTCATGTCATTAATACTAAGAATGATAGCAAAAGTTTAAATATTTTTTGATGGACTTATGGTAGATTTATAAATATGTGCCTCAGTATGTGAAGAGCAAGTAGATATGGAAACTTACCGCATAAATTCAAAGAGATGAATTGAAAGTTTTCATAACACCATCTAAAGAATAGGGTAAATATAATTTTACTAATTGCATATGTGAAACACACATTATATTTAAGGTCATTTCTAACCCAAGATTTTATATTTTATATGATTTTATGATAATTCTTATCATACTGCTAACTACAGCATGAAATAAATTCAGTCAACAACCATTTTGCATCTTTACATCAAAGAGCATTTTGTTCAACTGGAAAAGGAAACTGGAGGTATATGTCTGTGGTTTTTCAACATCTGTCAGTTAGATTGTCCTTAAATTACCCAATGATACACATAAAAAGCATAGACTATCCTGTATGTTTGAGATAAGTTGTAAAATGTGCAAAGAGGTACACATGCAGGTGATTTTTCTACATCTGGAGCAATTATACTTTATGTGAACAAGATGAAAAATGAGCAAGCTGCTACAAATTATTCACCTACAAAACCAAAACCAAAATAATAAAATTAACCTCCTGCCTTGCATTGTCCATCTGGGTTAAGCTACAGAATTGTTAGTCATGAAGAGAAAGAATTACACTTCCTTAGGATAACTGAGCTTCAATTGATTTTTGTTAAAGGTTTGAGGTTTCAACACTTAAGACAATTAGTTAATTGTCCTGCTCAAAAAGGCATTTGCCGTGAGTTGAGGATATTTGAAAGACTTTATGTGACTTGTCCTGGGTTCCAATTTCTCACCTAACATAAATTTACTAAAAGTCACTCAGTATGTGAGAGGCCTCTCTTAAAAATTCATTGTAATGCAGACTAAGGAAGATGTTTCTAGAAGTCCAAAGCTGGAATAAAAAGTTGTTCTGAGCCCTCAGCTACTTCAATCATCTTTCTACTTCTTTTATGCACCAGGTTAGTGGCTATTTTTGAACAGCTAGTGTCTGCATGAGGTTGTCTCCTACTGCTTCTTTATTCCCTAAATTTCAGGGGACTTGGATCCACCAGGATGTGGAATAAGAGAAATTTTCTCAGCATTTCTTACATAGTTCTCTTTAAAGCAAAAACCTCATAAAAATGCTATTTGTCTAGAGCTCTGCTTCCATTTCTATTATTTTTCAAAGTCTTATCCTTTTACCTGTTTTGCTGTAATTCCTGGTTTTATTTTGAACTTTGCACAGTTTTGCCTAAAGCAAAGGCTTATGCAACCATATTGGGGCTGTCTGTCTGCATGTGCTGTAGTAAAAGACTGATGAGTCATGTCAAGTGGTTTTCTCTTTCTAATGCAAAAATAATTAGCCCACAAACCTCCAGATCTGTATGTGCAATTTCCGTGGCACTGCCAGTGTCTCTCGTATAAAGTAAAAGGTTTTTTTCAGGAAAATGCAGGAATTGGTGCATATTGGTGCATATGTCATACCACGGTTGCTAATGTAAATAGGAGTTATTAAAATTCTTAAAACTTTAAGTAGCAAAGGAAAAAAAAATTATTTTCTGCACCAGAGGAACACTGTTACTGTACCATTCTTTTAACTGTGCTGTTAACAGCAAGAATTACAGGTCTCATTGCTGAGTAGGTGTGCAAATATGTCAAAGTAACAAGGGGGAAAAGTTGAGCTCAGACTATAACAGCTTTCCTTCTCTTTGCAGGATGCTAGAGACATTTTTCTTCCTTTATTTAAATAAAGAATTTTGCAAATAAGCACTTGTACTTTGATTTTAAATGGTTTTCAATTCCAGCTGTTTCCCACTATCTGCTATCAGCTATATCCCAGAAGAGAACTCTGTTCTCCCTGTTAAGTCATCAGTTGTTCATACATTTACTGACCCTGGGAATTTACTTATATTGAAATACTATATTCCTGAGCAGAAGTATGAAATTTTTTGTGAAACAAAAATATTACACTATTATTGCTGCTTAGAAATCTCATTTTGGTTACCCTGCGACTTATATGGTGTTAGCTTTCTGTGGAGTATTTAGTTTCTATTAAATTTGCAGAAAGACCTGCCCATACAAGGTGTTAATTTAAAAAGTCCTATCCTTTCTAGTAATTTTTCATATTATTATTTTTATGGATAGCTGCATTGAATTGTTTAACATGACTTTTTTTTAGAAGTTGGGGCTAAAGAAAAAATAAAAGGATTATCTGAAAAGTGATGTTTAGAAGGAACAATCAAACTCATGGATGTGGAAATACACAAACAAAATGGGTTTTTTTCCTCAGGAATGTGTCTTTTCACAACTGGCTTTGTTTTTTATTTTCCCAAGGCAAGAATCAGATGGATGAGAAAAACAGCAATAGCCTTAGCAAAATATTTACTTTATTGACCAAAAATTACTGTAAAATGTGTTTTGCAGTAGCTATGTAGCAAAATCAGAGAAAGTAGGTTAGATAGCAAGACAAAAAAAGAAGAATACAATACATTCGTGAATAGTTCAGTGAAATATAAAGATGTCAATATGTTTTACTGATAGCTCTTATAGTTTTGTATCTCAGTTTATAAATGCTTGGCTAAGTCACTTTATTTTTAAGAGTATTAATTGGGAAAAATGAAGTGATTACTTGCAAATTCATGACACTTTTCCTGGTTTTGGAAATATTTTTAGGAAGTCATATTATTTACCCGTATATTAAAATTATTAGTGGGAGCCCTGATGGTGTAGTGGATGTGTTTTGCAGTAGCTATGTAGCAAAATCAGAGAAAGTAGGTTAGATAGCAAGACAAAAAAAGAAGAATACAATACATTCGTGAATAGTTCAGTGAAATATAAAGATGTCAATATGTTTTACTGATAGGTCTTATAGTTTTGTATCTCGGTTTATAAATGCTTGGCTAAGTCACTTTATTTTTAAGAGTATTAATTGGGAAAAATGAAGTGATTACTTGCAAATTCATGACACTTTTCCTGGTTTTAGAAATATTTTTAGGAGGTCATATTATTTACCCGTATTTTAAAATTATTAGTATGAGAATTCTTTTAAAGCACAAATTTTTATTAAATTGATATAATCAATGAAATAGCAAATTATTAATAGTAATTTAAAATAGAAATTAGCAAATATTCTATAGTGAATATTTTCATAGTGAAAAATGAACCAGTATTTAAAATTTGCTGTAAAATGCCATTAAAATTGTAAAGGGAAAGAATGCTTATCTGCAAATAATTTATAAGCCAAGGAAAATATTTAGTTTTGAAAATATTATCATCTATATATATTTGAGTAGTTATGCTCTTGTGTGGTTTATGAATACCTCTACTGTGTAAGAATTCCAAATCTACCATGATAGTGTGAATGCATCCTTGGGACTTTCAGTGAAACCAACTAGAATCCCCAGGTACAAACTCCTCTTTGCAAATTTCTTTTCTTTTAGTTCAATGAAACGCTTTTGTATGGTTATGAGTAACAAAGCTGGTGAATGATTTAAAGAACAAGTCCTGCAAGGAGCAGCTGAGGGAGCTGAAATTATTTAGCCTTGAGAAAAGGAGGCTCAGGGATGCCCTTACTGCTTTTCACATCTACCTGAGAGGAGGCTGTAGCCACATGGGGATTGGTCACTTTTCCTGGGAAACAAGAGATAGGACAAGATGAAACAGCCTCAAGTTGTGCCAGGGGAGTTTGAGATTGAATACTGGAAAAACAGTGTTCACCAAAAGGGTGGCTAAGCACTGGAACAGGCTGCTCAGGGAAGTGGTGAAGCCACCATGCCTGGAGCTATTTAAAAGGCGTGTAGATGTGTACTTAGAGATGAGGTGTATTGGTGGGCCTGGCCATACTGGGATAATGGCTGGGCTCGATTATCTTCAAGGTCTTTTCCCGCCTAAAATTATTCTCTCTTTTCCAACCTTAGCGATTCATTAATTCTATGATTCTATGAAGATCCTAACAATCTTTTCCAACATAAACAATTCTACAATTCTATGTATAATGCCACAAATGAACCTGAGTTATTTAAGAACGGTGATATAACATGAGTTAGTGATGTCCAAGTTTTGTTTTGAAGAAACACTATCATCCAGAAATTCACAAAGGTAAAACAGCCTTCAGATATTTTGCTTAACATTTTAAAGCAATGTATTGCAAGAATATATAAATATGATATATTTATTTTTGTGGCATTTTATGCAAAAGATGTTTCCTTTTCTATAAGAAACAGTCTTACAGTCTTACACAAAACAGTCTCACCTCTTAATCCTGGCATGCAGTATCTATATATAAAATGAAAATGCTGTAAACACACTGAAGGCACAAGATAAAAGCTGAAACTTTGGGAATTACACACACTATTGAGCACAGTAAATCAACAATAGGAAAATTGCCCAGTATAAAAACAAAATCTTTTCCAAAATCCCTAAATGCAAGAAAGGTATATAATCTATAACAGTGAGATAATTGGATTTCACTGCAATACAACTTAAAATAATAAAACTTTTAAATTCTTAGGAGTGATGTTATCCTTTTCCCAGAAGTCTTGGAAATGAGGACACACCCGGATTTCCGAGTACCAGGTGAAAAGAAAGATCAGCAGTATGAACAACATAGTGTAAAAGAAAGCTGCCTTCTATTCTCTTTTTTCAACTGTTCTTCTTCTTGAAAGCAGTCAGGAGAATTTCATAGCCAGTAGTGAAGGGAGGAAGTAAGGACACACATACTACATGAAAGCAAGAAGTTTGCCTAGCCGACTATTTTGTGGACAGATATAGAAACATGAAGATGAAAAAACAGTGTACACATAAAGTAATGCATCTTCAGGATTTAGCAAGCTGAAAAGAGAAAATATTTGGAGATTCCATGTGTAAGAAATTACATCTTTGGTATTACTTATATAAAAATTATTGGATTGTACAGTGCACTCTTGTTTCACCAATTTATCTAATTGACTAGTGAGCTCCTAGCACCTTGCAGAAAAGAATTCCTCAACTTAATTACAATACGCCAGAGGAAGTTACTCCTTGTTTTGAACCTCTCACTTCCTAGCATTAACTAATGTTGTCATTACCTGTACTGGAGGACAGCAAAATGTATTTCCAAATTCTTCTTCCTATGCTGCTCATGATTTTGCAAGTCTCCATCCTCTTCTTCTTGCCATTCTTTTTTCCCCTCACCTTTAAGATTTAGAAGAAAACAAGCAAAAGAATACTTAGAAGTGGTGTTGATATGGAATACATTCTGACATTTGATCATCTTTTCTCTCAACTATTTCTAGTATTATCTGCTTCCTGAAGAGAAAAGACAAGAATGGTCTTCAAGACAGAGAAAGACATGGGTATACCGAATGGCAAAATAATGATTTTTTGCCTCCCAATAAAGTGCTTGGCTCCATGTAACAACAAGGATACACCATAAACTACTCTGCAGCTCATTAGGTCTCCCAAGGAATTTCTTGTGTCTAGTGTCTAAATAAGCCTATCACATTGAGGTGCTAATTATAAATTTTTGTTAGGAGTAGAAACATGTTCAATTTGTCTCTCTATATAGTGACATATCATGTTTCTCTGATTGAAAGATTGAGTCATATTCACTTCTTGCCTAAATTGTAGCTCTCCAAGTTTCCCAGTATAGCAGTTTATTCTCAGACCAATTTATATTCATAATTTCAAGTGATGATGATATTTCATACTCTCAAAGTATAGCTGATGACATCAGGGCCAATCACCCCTCCAGGCCACGAGCAACCATTTTTTTCTAGGATCAAGCTGTGGGAGATGGTGTCAAATGCTTTACTGAAGTCTAGATAGACAACATCCACAGCCATGCCCTCATCTACTAAGCAGGATCTCTTGTCATAGAAGATCAGGTTGGTTAAGAAGGACATTCCTTTCATAAATCCATGTTGACAGGGCCTCACGTCTTGCATGCGCCGTGCAATGGCACTCAGGTTGATCTCTTCCATAACCTTGCCCTGAATTGAAGTAAGCCCTTCTTTTTTCCTAGAAACACAGCATCGCTATTCCTATATTATATTTTTAAAAGTTTGTGGTGGTTGTTTTTCCTAGTGACAGAAAATAAACTGACTTTTCACTTATCACTTATCAAATTGTATATTCTCTTACTTTGTAGAAGACTTTTTTTCTAATTTTTTAGATTACCAGTTTTATTTGTATTTAATCAATTTGCATTTAAATCCTTTAAGCCTGCTGCATCAATTAGGATTAATCTTCTTGCTCTGTCTCATAAAACCATATCCAAAGATGAACTCTTCTTAGGAGAATCTGACACAATGATTCCATGGACAATTATTTACTGCATCCATCATCTATATCTGAGTCACTGTAGTTATCTCAGCGTTCCCTGACTGATGCACTGAGGCCTAAGTCACAAGCTTCACAGTTTTGTAGTCTGTTCATGTCGTCCTTAAATCATAAGTATTTAAATCCCTTCCTGTTCATGACATTCTGTGGTATGGACAAGTCTTGTTCTCACTCACATCTCAATAGGTTTGGTTTCTAATTGTAATTTAAGTTGTAAAAGTGATTCTTTTTTCCTACCCTGAGAATCTTTCTATAGGTCTCCTAACCTGACCTGAAGGCAGCGATATCTTCTGTACCAATACATTGTTTATAATCTAATTATGCTGTTGTTTGCACATAGAAACAAAGGGTGTGGCCACTGTCACCAGAAATTTAGCATTTATTCATGTTTGTTTTCAACAGAGTTTTATTACTTTATTGCTGCAAGACAGAGGACATTTTTGAATTTTTGTTTTAGAGGCAAAAAGAGAACATTTTCTAAGGTGAAGCACTTTTTGAACATCAGACATCATGCCTCCTCTGACTCCCCTCTGTCCTTCTTTTTCTGTCCTTCATTGCCACAGAAGAGGGATCCTTTCACAAAGTTCAATTTCACTGCCCCAGACATGTCCCATTCCATTCATGAGATCAGGTGTTTCAGAAGAAGGCAGAAAAGCTCAAATCTTTGCTATTGTAGCTGGTGTTGATTCCCGGACACCAAACCCAGTTTAAGGAAATCCACCTTTCTGATTGGTTTATCATTTTGCAGCCTCATCTAAAATAATTAACACAAGTCATTAAATGAACCACCCTGCATAAGACTCAGAAATTAACTTGAGCAGAAGGAGGGATCCTGCTCTAAAAAACAAGTTCTAGAGCAGTGTGATTGTTCACATTATTAGGTGACACTAGATATAAGAATTCAACACTAACACTCAATAAGAAAAAAAATGAAAAATTTAGTCATGCTTTATCGGCAAATTAAAAATTGTTTTTATTGCTGATGGTTTTTTAATGGCCTAGAAAGTAATGGATTTTTCTTCTTTTTATTTTTAAATCATAATCCTTCTATTGACTACTACTTCATGTCGTAGTAATGTTCCATCAGACAGAGATCAAGGGAATGTTTTAAAGCAAAATATTGAGACAGTTAAGAACAATATCTTGATTGTAACAGGCAATGATGCCTGGCTCAGAGTGAAACTAGAAAAGGATATCAGTTGAATTCATATTTTATATATTAATTTGCAAATTTATTTCACAAAGGAATAGGAGTAAAATTCGGAAAGTCTTTCTTTTTGGAGTTTTCTGTCGGTCAGAGGTGGTTCTGCTTCCAATATTAGCAAGCAATATATGTCAAAAATTTTTACCACTGTGAGTTTCCAACTTTAAGCATGTTTGAACTTTGCTTAAAATTAGCTGTGGTGAAAACAAGAAGAACAAGAAAAGATGTAAGAAAAGATTGCAATTTTCTTCTTCCCACAGGTTAGTGCTTTGGCCTGTGAGCTCTTCGCACTTCATACAGTCTAGACTGCATAAGAGTGATTCTAGTCTTTCTAAAGAGAGACTTGTTCGTGGTTATTTGTCCTCTGCTTTCTTTTCCCATCTACTTAGGTATGAAGTGAAGGCATCAAGCTACAAGACGACAAATAATATTTTGGTATTTGAATGCAAGCTTAAGTGTTTCAATTTAAATTGAAAGTTTATGTAGAAATTAATTTATTATCCCAAAAGTGTTGCAGATAGCAACTTGTATCCAAAAGCAGATGACAACAATAGCCAAATGCTCTCTCTCCTAAGTTGTTATTCCTGTTTTTCATGTATGTCTTTGATTACCAGTGTGCTTCTCCTAAACATGACTTTTATTTACAAAGAAACCAGGATTCACTAAAGCAATAAAACATATTTTGTCCTTCTTGGTATTATTGAGATTAAGGTTTAACCCTCTTACATTTTGAAACAGAGTCAGATTAAAACTTTAAAGATTCCAAACATAATATTTCTATTTTGCTACTCATTCAGCCTTCATTTTCCAAGATATAATTTGCCCACCCATGCAAGTCAGATAACATAAAAATATTTACTTTTTTCATTTCATTAAGCTGTTATGCACTAGAAAATATTGGTTTTGTAATGTCGATTCTAATATTGCAATGGTTATATTGTGAGTTACCTTTTCTTACAAATTTGCTGTTTAGACCTCAGTGTTTTCAGTGTTCTGTCTCAGTGTTTTCCTATTTCAGTGTTTAGATTGTGCTGACGATTTAAAAAACCCATAAATATTGTGGTGTCTACAAAATTGCTAGTCTTAAATGCACAAAGCCATTGAATAGCAGCTGCTTTTTGAAAGTCGATCCTTTTTTTGCATCTTTCCTCTTAAATATGTATTTTAAGTGCTATTCCAATGGTGTTCTTGTCTTTCGAATTAATATATTTTAATCTGGTATTTCAAAGGCGACAGAGAATTCACAGTGAACTAGGTGAAAAAATTAATAACAGTGCTTTTTCTAGAGAGATAATAGTCTAAAATAGCAATTAGTATGCAAAATAAAGCTAGCGAAATAATCCTGGTACATAAACAGTCAAAGGGAAGGATTTAACCTAATATTTGAAAAGAAGTCAGAGCAGATTTACTTGGAAACTGTCAAATGGAAGGTCCCCAGTTATAAATATTTACTTATAGAATCTGTCATTCCTGACTTCCTTATATGTTATCCTTTATGCATAATTTATTTTATTTGTGGCCTTATTAAGACATAACCATCTATTTACATTCATAACACCATTGTTAAAATTGTTAATATTTCTGTTTCTTTCGCTTCAGTGTTAAAAAGATGATCCAAGAATATGTTTGCACAGACAATGGATGAAACAGCCTTGAATTTCTCCCTGCTGTCACAGGTAAGCAGATCTCCACGCTAAAAAGAAAAGAAATATAATCTAATAACTCATATATAGAATGTAGTATGTAATATGTATTGGCAATCAACTTTAACTTTCAGCACATTCCTGGTGCTATCTGGACAGTGAATGCCCCAATAAAGCTGAAGTATTTACTGAGCATATCAGTAAAAATGAAAATAAACTGCAGAGCTAGTGGACAGATACAGTATACCAGGCAAGTTGAAAGACATGGAACTAGCTGAAGATATGAAGATAGTTCAACTTCGTGTAGAAAATAGTCACAGTGAAGTCATGCTGGAGGGTTGATACAGATATCCATAAGATTATGAGAGGCTGTAGAACATGGGTATAGAAAAATTGTCCACTTTGTGTTTCAAGACAATAAATAGATTTTACTAACACAGAGTTAAACTGCAGAACACTAGCACACTCAGTAGGGATACCAGAGGTGCACATGGCAGATAGAAGCCCAGCATTGGTGTCTGTTTTTGTAAAAGTGATTTAATGAAAAGGAGTCAAGAGAGAAAAAAGTGTTCTAAGGGTTATGGTATAATAGACTTTACAGCTTTTCTTGTACTTCCACCGAGACTTTTGTGCTAGTAACAAGAGAAGTAAAAATCTTTTAATTATTTCATTATTGATAGTTTGGTCATGGTTTACACTGCTCATGATCAAATTAATGCAATTTGGGTAAAACGGGATGGTTTGGTAATGTTAGTATCTAAATGACTCCTAGTACTTTTTCAACTTCTCTAGATTTTAAGTGTTGCATTTATAAATTATTAAGTTTGTAAGCTCTTGTGGCATTGCACCTTTGGTAGCTTATTGACTGCTGCTAATGGAAAATTATCTGCTACAGAAATGCTGGAGAAGGTTTCATCTCTGCTTCATTGCAATACCTTCAATTTCTACAGCGTGTTAGTATTTGGGGCACATTATAATTTATTACCTCTATACTCCTGGGGCAACCTAAACATTTTTCTATTTTCCTCTTTTGTGTAGAAATAACAGTTAAGAATTTCCTTGTTTAAGAACTCGAAAGATCTTCTGTATGATTGTTATTCTTCTAGACACAATATATCAGATATATATGTATATATATATGTATATATATATAACTGCTGAGTAATTCCTCTGCTCCAAATGCAACCACATAGAAAGCTATCTATATGTATAATAATTGTACATATAGATAATTGATCATTGTATATAAGTACTTAATTTAAGTTATGTTTTGAAATTTATAGCATCCACAACACAAATTCCTGCAGTCCTTGGATATTAATGATTCAGAAGATAAAGGTTTGATAAATAGATGTGTTGTTACTGAATTTGATGTGTACAGTCATTATGTAAATGGTTTCCCTTAGCAAATAAAAGTTTAGGAAATTACATAATTGCGATTTATCTACAGTTATGGGTCAGTAATTTTATGTCACCTTGTCAGTGTGATGGGATGAAACTAACATGCTTAAGTATAACCTGGAACAAATTTGTTTCTATTCAACTCATCACTGTCCTTTTCAATATTCTACTCAAAACCACTGATAAAAATTTTTGAGAATGAGAAGAAGGAATAAATAGACAAGTACTTCCGCTGTTGATCCAGGACATATCTTGGCTGTACTGTTTGATGTAACTAACCTTTTTGATAGGCTTTGGACAGTCAGTTGACCTTTTTCTCCTAATACCTTCCAGCATTCATGTACTTCAGAAATGATGACTTTTTGCTTGCTTTAGCCATACTTTTCCTTATGAACACAGCGTTCATTATCCTTCTCACTATAATGTCAGATTGAAAGGCAAACATTTGCTGTGCTATTGCCTTCTTCTTTCAATATATCAATGGTTTAAGCTATGAACTCTGTATATACTTAAGGCTCCTAAGCACATCAAGGGAAACTGGATATCGCTATCCTTTTTCAAGATAATACCAGCCAGAAAGTGGACAGTAAGTTACTTCAGGTAAGATCAGTATCAATTGATCTCTCTTTATTGCTTTGGGGTTACTCAATGAGGCCACTAAGGGAAAGAAATGGAGCTGACCAGTGGCTGTTGTAACTTGTGAAACATAAAAAGTGTTGTGGATCATGAGTAAAGCAATAACAGTTCTGCCTAGAAATGGAAATTCAGTTCTCAACTTACAGTTAATGAGACCATTATCACGTTCTTCATAGTTCTAAACACTTAGAGGCTGTTGTGATGAAATCTAACAGATTTGTATCATTATGTTCTGTAAATGATGGAAATTAGCATAAATTGCCTGAAATGTGCCATTTGAAATGCAGTGCAGAGTGATGCTGAGGATATTGTCTTTCCACTTTGTGAAGCATTAGTTTATAATGACTTTGTATCCCTTGTGCTAATATTCCATGTATGTAAATGTTAAATGTTGCCAAC
Source organism: Vireo altiloquus (assembly GCA_013396875.1). Taxonomy (NCBI): domain Eukaryota; kingdom Metazoa; phylum Chordata; class Aves; order Passeriformes; family Vireonidae; genus Vireo; species Vireo altiloquus. Next base: position 397,795 of record VZRF01001591.1, read on the forward strand.
AACAATTATAAAATAGAAAAGTTTGTTTGCTTTGTTCTATATTCATCCTGATAATGAGGGATGAATCGTGCTGGGCAGCCAGAAACACTGCTGGTGAAACAGGCAAAAACTTAATGAATACAAAGTATAATTCATACAGTTCCATATCCCTCTGTGTAGGGAATTTAACAGCAACATATTTTTCTAAGAAGTGGTGCTTGTGGTGATAAGGAATTTATTGTCAACATTTTCCTCGCAAGCTTTGGGATCAAGACAAGGAACCATAAGTTGACACACTGTTCTTTATGGCTAAGTGCTCATTGCTGAAGTTTTCCTTGGAAATAAATACCTCAAAAAACACCTTCAGAAAGAAAAAAGGCATCACACCTTTAATACATGTTCAGCTGTGTTGTGTCCTTTCAATGGAGTTGGGGAAGTATTTTGAATATCAGTTATAAGCTTAAACAATTTCTCTCAAATAGTTTTTATCTTCTGTTAAGGGGTATTAGGTGGTAGGTGTTGCTATTACTTTTAGAGTTTTGTCAAGCTGAAATGGAAGGGACCTGCAAAAGGGACAGAATTGTGTATTGCAACATAGATAATGTATAACACTGCTCAGGAATGACTGAGAATTTATGCAGGGTGGGGGAAGTGTTCTGCCAATCATGGCTTTTAACGAGGTGAAGAATGACATTGATTTTTTAAAATATGTAACAAAAAATCCACAAAAAAAGTAAACAAAAAGTCAAGAATGCAATTGAAAAAGCAGGGAAATTAGCTAACAGTACCTGTGGTTCCATATTAATTTGAAAAATGTTGCTAATTGTGAGTAAAGATGGTGTCCTTTCTGACAGCTTCCTACTGTGTTCATAGAAGTAGAACTTGTTACATCCTTAATCCATAAACAGGATTGCCTTGAATCCACTTTCCATTTATTGTTCCATAATGCTTGACTGCCTCCAAATTTGTAATTGACTCACAGGTTAATAACTTAACTTGTTGATTAATAACCCAATAAAAATATTCTGTGGAATAAACTTTTTAGCTTTATGAGACTCTTTGATGCTCCTCTTTTTAGTGTTCAGGTGGAGGGTTTTTTGGTTCTATTTTTAGCAGTGATTTTGGACATCATTACTAAAATAAGGAACTTATTTTCCTGAAGGTGCTTATTACAACATGCCTTTAAACCTTTAGGAATGGTTGCTGAATGGCAGTGGGAGCTGTAAGAAGTCAGGTCTACTGTTTCTTCTAGAGTTTTACAGGATCACATTGTATTTATGATTCTTAAAATGTGGGTTTATGTAGCGTGCTCTTAATATTCTATGAGACAGAGATACAGACAACCAAGCTCAAAATTAAGGATGTGTTTTTCCAAATTCTTCTCATCATACTATCCACTAAAGTTCATTAAAGATCAGAATAGCCTGGTTGTCTATAAAGGTACTCTGTTCTTTGCAGATCAGTACCGTATTTTAGTATCAGAGTTATAAAGTTATTGCATATTTGGATCTACTGCACACCTTCCTAGAGGACATTAATCTAAAATTATTCCTTTCTCCTCTGTATTCTCCAAACCATTGACAAATTCTCCATTTTTCAGAGGAAGACTAAAAAATTAGAGACAAAATATATTTTCCTATTTTAATGGAAATATTTTTTCATTGACTTGCTTTTATTTAGTTTGGATGTTGAATTTTCTTCTCATAGTCATGGATTATGTTAAGAAATATCTGCTAGACTGGCTGAGTTTTGCTCCCAGTATGCAACCATGACATCAAAATGGACTATTTATTCTATAGGCCCAAGAGTGCAAGAGCCAAGTAAACCCCATTTTCTTCAAAAAATATTCTGAGAAAAATCCCTATTAAAAATCACTAAAGACAGATGGTTTTTCTTGTTTTCTTCAAAGAATAAGAGTTAGCTTAAAAAATACCTCATCAATACCCCCAAAATTCTACCTTTGACGGTTCAGTTGCCTCATTAAGCACTTGGTTTTATTCATTTTTCTGACACACAACCCCTCCTCCCTGAAAAAACCTGATACCCACACCAAACAAACAACAAAGCAACAAACCCTCAAGCCAATACTTATGAATACCTACAGAGAACTGAATATAAGCCTTCATTGTTCTTTGAATTTCTTTTTTCTTTAAAGTATATATAGGGCAAAATGTTTTTTTTATTTTTTGTTTGTGAAAAAAATCTCATCATAATATTTTCTATTTTCTATAACACATATATACCCAAAAAGCATGAAAAATTTCATAAGTTTAACTTGAAGGACTACTCCAAGTCCCCTGGGATTAAAGTGCCAGAGGAACGTGAGATAAAACAAAGCACCAGTATTTCCACTGCCCTAGTCCATGTCTATGCATGTCTATTTGTGGCAACTGACTTTAAAAGTCAAGTGTGCTTGAAAAGGGAGGATAGATAAAAGCAAAGGAATATCTTCTCAAAGATCTGAAAATCTTGATAGAAGACCAAGAATTTTTCCACACATTTGGAAAAATTTCCACATTTCCACACAAGACTTTCCTGACCAGTGACAGGAAAAAACCTGACATGCACTGTCTCAGTTAACAATGAAAGGTGACTCTTTAACACTTAGGGCACTACAGTGCCTAATAAAAAAGACTTTAAGCTATCAGAGAGTGCCCAAAGGAGGGCCAAGAGGATGGTGAACAGTTTGGAGGCAAAGCTGTATGAGTGACTGAAGTCCCTTGGTCCGTTCAAGGAGAGGGAGCCTCTCTAGGGAGACTGAGGGGAGACCTCAGAGTGCTCTTCAACAGCCTTACAAGAGGAAGACAAGGGGCAGGCACTGATCTCTTCACTTTCCTGACCAGTGACAGGACTCAAGGAAACGACATGAAGCTGAGTCAGGGGAAGTTTAGGTTGCTAACAGGAAAAGGCTCTTCCCCAAGAGTGTGGTTGGGCACTGGAACAGGCTCCCCAGGGAAGCATTCACAGCACCAAGCCTGGCAGAGTTCAACATGTGTTTGCATAACACTGTCAGGTCCATGGTGTGACTCTTGGAGTGTCCTGCACCGGTTCAGGATTTGGGCTCAATGATCCTGGTGGGGGCCTTCCAACTCAGCATAATTTATGATTCTGTTATATATTAGTTCTCTTATATATCATTCAGTTCTCTTAGCTGGGTGACTGAGGTCTTATCCACTCCAGCCATGTATCCAATAAGAGGTACAAAACGTCAGCCCCAATGGCTGCAGTCGGGCACTTTACAAGACGGTCAATGTCACCTTTCATAGCTAGTCATCTGTCTCATTTACAGAAAGTGTTTCAAGAAAAAATTGAAAGCTGTGAAAGAGAACCACATGTCCTTTTATGATCTAAAAGGATGACACAAACAGAGAAAAAGCAGGTAGTTATAAGGTAGACATATTTGGCAGCTCAATTTCAGGTTTCAAACACTAAAACTGAGTCTGGTGGCACCTCTCCAGCAGAGAATCATCATGAAGTTAGGATACTCGTTTTCGTAGAGTGCATGGGTCCACCTCTCTTCTCTCCACTCACTGCAAGAGATTTGGCACAAGAAGAAAGTCTTTTGGAGGGTCAATGGTTAAGCTTCAGCAATCATCTCAACAGGTTTGGGAAGCAGCTATGAATTCACTGCAGTGCTCCACAAATGGAGAGCCCTATGGAGACCCTCAATACACAGTCACCATCTTGGATTTTGTAATCTGAGTGATTCAGACACAGCAAAAGTAAATCCATCTTTTATTTTATAGATTCATAGAACAATTTGAATGGCAAGGGACCTTAAAGATCATCTAGTTCGAACACTCCTGCCATGGACAAGGATACCACTCACTAGACCAGATTACATAAAGCTCTGTCCAACCTGGCTTTGATCAACTGTTTTATGAGAAGAAATGCTTATAAAAATTTTATTTTATAAGAAATAGACATATGTTTTAAAGAGAGATTAAATAAATACATTTGGACAATCAAGTTTATATGCTTAAATATTTTTACTATAAATTAATATTTCATGGTTCGTCAGTCTTTGTCCAAATTCAGATACAGAATGATCTTCTAGTTAAAACATTTTCCAGAGATTGTGTTCAATAACACTATTCTTCTGTAGCTTCTTATTTCTTAGTTGTCTTTTTACTAATGTTTTGAAAGCAAAGTCAAAATAACAGTAACAATGCATAGAGAAAAAGCTCATTAAAATATAGATCAAGTTGTTGTCAAGAATGTTTATTAATTTATATTCTGTAAACAAAAAGGGTTTTTTATGTTGGGTATGAAATAGATTATATTCTTGTACATTTGTTGGCTTTGTTTTATGCTTCCATTGCTTTCACTTCAGAACCAATATGATAAACAAAGACACTGTTGCTTAGCAACTTCAAATATTTCCTTTTTAAACACTATGCTCATATTTTGCATTGTAATGTAAGTTCAGTGTATACTGTGTGACGAGCTACTGGAAAAGAATTAACTTCCTCTTTCTTGGACTAATTTCTCAAAAGTTTATTTTATCAACTATTTGTCTAGGGACAAGGAATTTTTCTAAATTATACTTGTCTATAGAGATTTTGTTAAAAAGACAATTCATTATCCTACATACTGAAAAATTAATTTCCCAGTAATTACCATTTAAGTAGAATTTATTTCCATTGATGTATATAGAACAATCTTAAATCAGTAGACTTCTATAATTTAAATGTACCCCAAGTAAAGTGATTCTAGCTTTTATCTCTCTAATGATTATCCAGTGATACAACCTCTTCGTGTTGTATAGTTACACTTTGAAATTTTTGCATTTTGCATGTGAAACAACAGGCTAGACTTTTATTTATTTATCAGTCTAGTGATATAGAAGTTAGAAGTCATTCATTTTCTTCTAGTAGAAGAATGTGTCCCAACAATGTTTGATTTCTAATAAAGTCAAACTATTATTAGTGACTAGTACAAATATGTGGCCATTAATACAAGTATGATTATATGGTTATTATTTTGACTATCTATCTTATTTGAAAGCTTGTCATTACCTCTTCTATATATTCTGAAGTTTCCTTGTAAAAGGAGTTTCTTATTATATAATAGAATGCATCTGCTGTATATGTGTTAATAATCGTATTTGAGGCATTTATAAACACAATATTTACCAATAGCAAGAAGCTGGCAGTAATTTAATAGGCAAAGATTGACATAATTTCTTACAATTCATTAATTAACTTAGGTAATTTAGGTAGATTGAGTTGCTGGTTTGTTTTTTTCATGAACTTTTCTTTGAAGAAAGTAGGTCTTGAGTGAACTACCTGGTAGAAGGACAGCATTCGGTAGATCACACTTAGTCTACAGCAGCATTTTAATCCATGTATTGTGGCACACATCATTCTGGAATTTAATATCCGCCAGGATAGAATCAGCGAATGTATCTTCCTAAATAGGTGGGGGTTTTTTGTTTTTCTTTTGTTTTTGTTTTGTTTTTTTTTTGTGAAGAGGGAGACAACCGTTAATTTTGAATAAGAATTGGTAATATGTTTTTGCTTTAATTTCCTTATGACTTCAAGGGGTAGACAAATTTCTAAATAAATTAAGTAAAAATGTTTTTAGTACTTTTTTTAATCAGAATTTGCAGCTGTGCATTACTTTTTCTTTTAATAATAAACTGTCACTTGAAATTTGATGACAAATACTGTGTGTTTAACAATTTTGGGTAGTCATCCACTTCTTACTGAAGGTAGAATCTGTTAAGAGGAATAAAATTGTGGAAGCTGGCATTCTTGATTTAGAAAATAGACTATCATAGTGTAGAAAGATGAGTTGCAATATTCCCCATGCGGTGTTGTCAAACATAAAAAATGTTAAACAGAAGCCCATTTAGGGAAAAAAAACCCCACCAACTCCCCCCAAAAGTTATTTATTTCACTTTCAATTTATACAGTTTGTCACAAGCACATACATGAAAATATTTCAAATCATAATATTTTCTGAGTTGGTTAACAGATGCGTTTGATGAAACATGAAAACCACAGCAAAATACTAATATCAATGATAGTAGCTTGGTTCATAATTTCCAGAGTTTAAAACAAAGCATAGAAACATTTTGAAATTCAGGATATTCTTATTTGGCAAGTCTTTCACCAACTTTTTCAAACCCAGTACTTTTTCTTTTTCTGTTTCTCTTTTTTTTTTTTTTTTGTTTAGTTTTTGGTTGGTTGGTTTTGGTTTTGTTCGTTTATATTGTTTGGGGATTTTTTGGCTTTTTAGTTTTGTTTACTTCTTTCAATCTTTTCTTTTTCTGTAAAGTCAGTAAAAGATAATTAGATTATCTGCAGTGTGTTTGTTTCATACCAAACTCTACAATTTAATATCTGGTTGCAACATAAATTTATATGGCTTGTTATTAATTCTGTAGGTATTTTGCATACATCAGGAAAAGGCACTTGCCTAAGAAACAAAGGTAGCTGGTGTTTCAGGAAAAGATCTCAAAAATTGCCTAAAACTATAATAAGACTTAATCTTGCAGGTTCTCTTAAGTCATATATATATTAAAAATCATAACTAACCATTTACCTTTAAATTTCTTAGCAGCAGCCCTTGAAATTCCTGTGGTTCTGCTTCCCAACTTTTCATGAACTAGAACTGGTTGCTGCTTGCACACCTGCATGCACCTTTCTCCATCTAGATGCATTTTGCTCATGTCAAGTGTTCTCCATAGAAAATTTTTACACCACTCCTAGAGCATATGCATTCTTATTCTTCGGCTTAGTCGCATTAATTTTTCTTGTCTTCTGCTTGAAAGGAAAAAAACAAACCAGAGAATGCAAAAGTACTTTTCTGTATAGGCTATTATTTTCAAAATGTGAGAACGTAAAAAGCTATGATAATATTGTTTCTTGAGAAATGAAGAATGGGATATAAATTTGGTATTTTATGTAGAAAAGAAAGGGTAGCTTGTAGAGCTGTTGCTGATGGAGAAGACGTGAAAGATGACTCTACATATTCATACTGAAACTTACTGATCTGGGACTTCTTTTAAAAAGTTAAGTTTGTAATATGATTATCTGAAATTTGGTAATCTCATTAGCGTGTTTAATGTTGTAGAGAAGGTGAATTCTGGTTTTAGAGGTTCTTAGTCTATATCTACCTACAGTATCTCCCTACTTGAGAGATCCATTGTTGGAATGATGTTGGCCCTACGCTAGTCTACAAAGACTCAGAGTTCCTGAATGGAAGATCAGAAATCAGAAGGCTTTATTTTATAGATAGATATATAGATAGATATTATTAAAAAAGAACATTGACAGAGATCAAGCTTCTTCCAGCCAGGTTCAGCTGGAGGGATCGTCTGTGTCTGTTCGTGTCTGTGTCTGAAGTGCCGCACCAGAACGGAATGCACAACAAGAACAAGGGAAAATTTCTCATTGGTCAAGGCAAGCACCTTACCATAAACATTTCTCATATTTACCTTCTTTTTCAAGGACTTTTGTTTGAGAAGTTACAGGACTTCTCTTAAAAATGTTTTTAACTCTTTCATTCAATGCAAGTTAAAAAGAACTCGCCTTGCTTCAGCCTTTCTCTGAAATTTCTCAAAAACCCACTGCCAAGTCGGGACCACAATCCAAGTTGTCCAATCTGTTTCTTCCTGCAAGCTTCTACTTGCATCTCTCTTGTAGAGTCCATGGATTTTTTTTCTCTTCCGTCTCTTGCTCCCTTCATAATGTTGTTAATATTTCTCCTATGGAGCACTTTACATTACTTTGAATTCTGAAAAGATAAAGATGTAACAGTTCTGATTCATTTTTAGATTTGATTTCTTTTCAGTTGGTACACTAATCTGTGGAATGTTATGTGTCAAAACAGATAAGCTGGATTGAAAATTGAATTTTTTCTTATCCATATATTTATCTTTCAATATTTCCTTTTTTCATTGGACCTGCAGAAACATACATTTAATTCTTCCCTTGCATTCATCAGTATTAGTTCATCATTCAGACGAATCAGAAGACTACTTCTAGAAAGATAATGTGCATGTCGTGTATTTCATGAAAAAGTAAGCTCTTTGAGTTTTGATCCTTTTTATTGCAATGGAAGAGAAAGATGTTTGTTCTGAATAAAAAGGAAAAATAATGACTAAGTCTTTAAGAGAAAATGAAACATCTACTGGGAATTAAATGAAAGTCAGTCAAAGCTCTTCGTCTGTGAAGCTGTTGTATCTCCTCCTAAGAGGCTGAAATTGTCTTATTTGGCTTCCAGGAGGTACCACACAGAATTATTTCTGCCCTAAGAGAAAAAATTCCCATTAATTCAAAATGATTTAATGTTGAATTTTTCATACCCTCAATGATAAAAGCTATAGCGATTTTCCCTGCAGGCTAGAAAAATATACAAGTATCATTTCTATGTGGTTTCAAAATGCATGCCTCTGTGTGTGTGTGTATTTTTGGAATATAGACAAAAAAAAAAAAAGCCAGAATAAATTGCAGATTCAGATCTTTAAATGCTTTTGCCTGTCATCATCTATAGGTCTTAATTATGGGAAAACCTGAACTGGTATTTTAAGATATCACCCACTAACTAGAAAAAACAGGAAAATTTCTACTTAAAATAGCTATGAAAAATAGTTGTCACTGAATGGCATGGTTTGTAAGGCAATGCAGTGAAAAACAACTGAGAGCTCTAGGTGCTCTGATCATGTCAGCTACCAATTACGTGTCTCTCACCTTCTCTAGGATTTCAAAAGGTCACTTTACTTTCAAATATAAAACCATACAGAGGGATTTGATATTCTACAGACCCTTCTTTGATTGTCTCTTTGATGATACTCTGAACAGTGTGGGCCATGACTATAGACATCTGATCCTGTATGTCTTTCTGTACCAACATCCCAGTTGGAACACATAAAGGCTGAGTAATATTTATGAGTTCAGAACAAAAAAAAAAGGACAATATTTACTCATTTCTAAAGGTATGAGGATACTAGATATTCCCTTTTTCTTTCTGCAAAAGACATTACTGGTCTTATTTCACAGTAAACAGCAAACAGTCTTGTTATTGTAATTAAAATTATGTACTCCTTTCCTCCCTTTCTCTAAAGCTTTGACTGGAAAGACTTTCAGTCAAATTTGACCACTCATGTTTATGATGCATTCTATGTAAGCCATATGCATCACAGTAACAGGAGAGAATTTAATTTCTCAGATTAAGTTGCTCATTATTAGTAGAGCTGCTGCAAAAAATGATGTAATTTGTACGTCTGTCTTGGCAAGCTTACAAGCAGTTTGGCTAGTTTGGTGTTTACCTCCCATTTGTCACCAGTGATGCTTATACTCTTCAATACCAGTGAAACTTGCTGCAATTGTCATTTTTCAGAAGTTCTCAGTCTGGTTTCATTAAACCAACAGCTAAACACAATTTCTAATAATCAAAAAAAAAAGTAAATGGTGTTTGCTGCTGACAAATTCTAAAATATCTAAATATTCTTGATATTGCTGCTGACAAATTCTAAAATATTCTTGTTCAAATTCTAAAATATCAAGAAGACTAAATGCACCCCTTTTTTTCTGTGTCACGTGAACAGGGGAGACCTCCTTGACCCTTAGTATTTGATTTGTCTGTCACTGTCCCAGGAAAGCTGAGACCCCTGTGCTCAACAAGTCTCTCCCCATCCCGTTATGGGGACTCTTCACTGAGAGGGGTTTGACTGACTTGTTCAGGACACACATCAAGAGCATACAGGAGACCCTTCCGCAGCTCTTCCCACTTCATGACTTCTAAGTGGGTCTTCCCCTTTATTTGAGTATGTTCCCTGATCTTTCCACATCCCCTGTCAGATTTAGTTGCTACCTCAGACAGTTTCAAGAATACCCTGTATTGTTATTTTCAGGTCTACAAAACATTTCAAAGTAATTAACTGAATTTGTACTCAGAATTATTCGATTCTTACTGTGGCAACTCAAAACTAATGGATTTTCTTCTGCTTACCTGACTGGGTGAAAGCAACTTAGATTCTAACTGTGAAAACGTTGTATTTATGTGCATTAAAAGTAAATTACTTTTTCTTCCTTCTTTTTAAAATTTGCAGATTTAAGAACATTTTTCTTAGTAGGCTCATTTACTAGGATAATTTCAGAAATTAAAAAAAAAATTAATGGAAACAACAAAACTATTGGAAATTTATAATTTAAATAACATAAAATACAGGCATTTTACACCAAATTTCTCAAGAGTAAAATGCACACTGTGTATCAAATATTAAGGAAATTATGAAATCAATTTATTCCCCAAAAATTTGTGTGTGTATATGTGTGCACATGTGTGTGTGTTTGTGCCCGCATATATTTTCAAAATAGTTGAAAAATAATTGAAGGGTAGCAAGAGAATGTGTAGTAATTATTCTTTGTGTATCACTGTAGTCCTGTGTGTGATTAACTAATATAGTTTTTCTGTTTTTCTTGGAGAAGAGCCAATCTCTCCTTAACATGATATTTATGAATGATTTCTTACATGTGAATGCTCAACTACTAGGTATTTTATTTGGAATTACAGTCAGATTCTGACCTATTCTACAAAATCTTTACTTTTTTAACTACTTTGCTTATCACAGCATAAATTCTCTATCGATAAGGATTTGAGAGATTTTTTACTCCTTAGAACCACATAATTATTTGCGTTGAAAAGGACCTCCAGTGGTCATCAACTTCACTTTCCAGAGTGGTCGTACAACCTGTTTTATTTTACATTTTATGGAAATAGTCTTATTCTGGAAATTTTAATATGGAGATGATTGTAGAATATACAAATGAATGAAAAAGTATATACTCATAAAATCATATTTAAAATATCTACATTTTAAGCAGAAGTAATGTAATGTAAGGGGAAGAAATAGGGCTGAATTTACTTATCTAAGTATTCTTAAGGGACCCACTCCATGAATCAGTACTGTATTCTGATGCATGCTCGATAACCATACACAGCAAAATTATCCCTGTCCTCAAATTTTTAAGCTGTCTAGCCTACCTACAAAAAAGACAAAGGTACACAGTAATATATAGAACTTTAATAATCAACATAACCAATCCTTTCACATATCATCCAACTAATGATTATCATGGTGTTTATAAAAATCCAAAGCAAAGTGGTGTATGAAAAGACAATTTTTAAGATGGATGGTGGAGAAGTTTGGAAATATTTACATGGAACTTCTGCGATGGGTTGAACGTTTCCAGCTTCCAGATCCTACACAGATGCTCTCTCTCTGCCCCTCCTCAACAGCAGAGGGGAGAAAATAAGATGCAAATGTTCCAGGCTTGAGGTAAGACAGGGAGTTCACTGACCATATGAGGACAACATATCTTAAGAACTATCAGTAGAACAGACACAACTTAAGGAAAAATCACATTATTTAACCAGTAGAGTTGGACCAGGAGAAACAAAAAAAATTTAAACCACTTTTCTTTAACTGAGCCCTCTTTCTTCACAGGCTCAGCTCTTCTCCATCATTCCTAACTCCTCTACTTCCTCTCCTCCAGCAGCACAGGGGGATGGAAAATGGGGCTGTAGCCAGTCCCTAAGAACTACTCTCTCCCCCTCATTTCTCCTCACACTTTTTCATTCTCCAGTGTGGGGTCTTCCCATGGAGACTGCATCTTCCTTCAGGACATGTCCACCTGCTGTGACATGGGGCACATCACAGTCTGCAGAGTGGATATATAGAATACCTTCTCCAAGGGATTTCTCTGTCCTGGGGAGAAATCTGCAGAGGCATCCCTGCCAGGAATGTCCCTCCTCTCTCTCTCCCCTTGGGACTGCAGGGCTGTTTCTCACAGGGTTACCCTCAGGCCTGGACGCCTGGCAGTACTTTTCCTTCCCATCCTTCTCATCCATGCCCTGCAGTGAGATTGCTGGAGCTGGCTGGAGCCAACTCTGTCTGCCTCCACACAGGGACCACCCCTGCTCCCCTCCCACTCTAACTATCAAAACCTTGCAACTTAAGCCAAATTCAATTTTTCAAAGATGCAAGAATACAACAGCAAAGGCATAAAGATTTAAAGGAGAAAAAAGCCAATAAACAAAAACAACTAATGAATAAACATACAAACAAAAAAAACCCAAACCAAACAAACCAAAACAAAACCAAAAACCAAAAATCTAAGCTAACTAGAGGTTGAAAATTGGCTTCCTGGAACAATTAGAGTTCAAAGTCAGGTTTTTCATACAAAAATAGAGATTATATTTGTAAGATAGCCAACGTAAAAATAATCAGCTTATTTGAGTGCCCTGCAGAACAGCAAGACAGTGGAAGAAAACAGAGAGAGGGATAACAAGTCTAAAGCTGGACCGGAAAACAGTATTTGTTGCAACACACCAAATAGACTAGGAGAGAAAGATTGAAATTATCAAGGAAATCGTATGCCAAATGAGATTCTGAATGAGCTCTACCTGTGTATTTGAAGAGAAAAGGTCATGGCTTAAATATTATGCAGAGAAACTCGCAAAACACCATTTGTCTCTAAGAGCCCAGAGTCTAAGGAGGGGCCCTAAGTTGATATGGGTAACTAAGCAGCAGTCTGGTGAAAATGTCATTAGTGACTGGAGGCAGAGGGACAGCTGTGTAAGCTGCTGGGTGACCAGCAGAGAGGGCAAGGTGCTCATAAAGACACGGAAGGCAGAGGTAATCGAGGCTGGGCTAACTAGGCTAACTTCTAAGCTGATCTTACGAGGCAGGTGTATAACAGAAGGGAGAAGAGACTTTTTTTTTTTTTGCTGGCCAGCCTTCGCGTACGAAGATCCGGGGAAGGCCTCTTTTTCCTTTCAGACCTTCCAGCCTGCGCACTGGATTTTTTAGGTGAGACACAGGGCGCGCAGATCTGAGCCCACCCTTTAATCCCGAGGTTCTTCTGCCGGGCCAAAGCGATTCTGGACAGTGGCAGTGAGTTCCTCCTCAGGACGTAGGCAGATTGCCCCCTTGCAGGGCTAATGAGCTCTGCCTGCCCGGGGAGTATCCCAGCCGGGAATCGAACCCAGGCCCCGGCAATTACTGTGCCGTATGCTTAACCACTACACCACCAGGGCTCCCGGACAAGAGACTAATACCAGGGAAATTCACCTAATGCTCAAAAAAAAGAGCTTTATGGAACTGAGTTAGTAGCGATATACACAGCAACAGGGTCATGGAAGTCATTTGAGGACATATTTTCAAGAACTTTGCCTCTTTATTGTACGAACAATGTAAACACATGAGCAAGAAGGAATGAGTGTGGCTGTCAGCATTTACTTGTTAATCAATGGAAGTTCAAACCCTGATTTAAGAGTCAAGATTTTGAAAAAACTGGTGTATGCTCTTTTGTTCGGGATATAGAAACAAGCTGGTAAATAAACCTCTACCAATCATGACCAAGTATTATCTTCTCTCTGAATCACTTTATCCCTGAAGATTTTTTCCTCCTTCCAATTTTGAAGAGAGCTTAGTTGTTGACTTTCATGTCTTTTACTAGTTCTTTTGTAAAATAAAATTTTGTTGCGCTTTGTTGCACTAGCACTCTTACCTTCCTAGATTTTTTGATCCTCCATATGGCATTTATTTGAACATTATTCCTTTTTTTTTTTTTTGAAGGATACAATACCACTTCCAGGAAATCTTTTTACCATCGTGTTTACCATAGTCTCTAACCGCAATGTTTAGTTGTGCTCTCTAAAATCTTTCCTGATGGTTTGTGCCATATAATTTTTGTTTCCAGTATGGTCCTCAAGTAATTTCCTTACTGCCTGCACAGACTTCCGTCTCTTCACTTTTTCTTTTACCTTCTTTTCAAGAAGTAGGTTCATTTTTATGTTGGTCACCTTTCTAAATTGACTGCAGCTCTAGGGAATGTCTGCTTTTGTTGCTACAGGAAGGACTACGGAAATGCTGAAGGGCCCAGACAAAGCCATTTTAAGCTGAGGTCACTTGGCTTGTCCAGCCAGGAGAACAGGACACTGAGATCTCACAGTGGTCCACAACTTATCCTATGGGATATGCAGAAGGGCAGGCGCTGGTCCCTTCTCTCTGGTGGTCAGAGACAGGACTGTGGGCATGGCCTGAGGCAGTGTCAGGAGAGGCTTAAGCTCGATGCTCCAGAGAGCTTCTTCACTCGGATAGTATTGGGCACCAGAAAAGGCTCCCCAGGGAAGCAGTCATGGCAGAAAACTGCCAGAGTTCAAAAAGCACTTTGATAATGCTCTCAGGCACACAGTGAGATTCCCCCTGAGATTCTTGGGGATGGCCTGTGCAGATCCAGGAGTTGGTCTCAGATTATTTTCATCTCTTCCAACTCAGGACACTTTATGATTGTGTAAATACTGAAGAACAAAAATCAGTCACTGTAACTGAACTGGCCTCAAGCATCAGCATTTAGAATCACATACTTTGTGCTGGTGAGAGCCAAATAAAAAATTTACCCTGCCTCTTATGTGATCTTTCGTGATCTTACCCTAGTTTAAATAAGGTAAGTCAAGTTTAACTTTTCTCTTATATGTCCCAGTCTCAAAGTATCCCTGGTCTCTTTTGCATGTTGTTGTCATCTTCCCCTATGCGGTCAAGGAGACAGTAATATCTCAAAGTTGCTTTTTGTCTCACCTAGGCCTAGATTTTCCCTTAAGGAAGGTTGTGTCTTTTAAGATTAAAGCAGATTCTTAAAGGGATGATTGTATGGTGATATCTGCAAACCTGTGGTTCATAAAAATTTTAATTTCCCTGAACTCCTTCAAGTAGTAACCTTGGTCTTAAGGGATATTTAGGCATTTACCTCAAAGAAACATAAGAATCCTACATAATTTACAAGCCTATAGCAGCTGCCTTACCCCACCAATACTACATTTGAAATTTAATTCAGTTAAACTGGAAATCCATCCTCTTTAAAGACTTCTAAGTGCTCATTTTACCTATTTCAAATGAAGAGGGATTATTCTAGGTAGCCTAAGCTATCCAGTTGATCTGGTTGACTTTCCTTGGTAAGTTTCTGTCTCAAGTTAGAGAAGGTCTTTAATCTCCTCTTGTTGCTCCATTTACTCCACATTAAAAATCCCTTTTCAGTTTATTTAGTTACAGATTTTGTTTATTGTTCATGTTCACATGACCAAGATGGTTTCAATGGGCTTCAAATGTATTTATATACATACCATAAATATTTATGGCAACATATGTGGCTAATGTGTGGTTGGGTCTCCATATCAGCCAGATTCTTTCTTGACTGCTTTGCCCACCCCTACATCCTTATGGATTTATAAGACCTTAGAAATTTTTAAGTGTTCCTAGTAAGAGGGTCAAGTCCTCAGGTACAGTGGTGATAATAATTCTCAAGGTAGTGAAGGTTTACAACTTGCTTCTTCCTCTTCTCTGCACAAGGCAGGGCATTCTATGTGCAAAATCTCCTCAGCTAAGTTTATATTAAAAAATTTGGTAGAGTTTTATATCTTTATAGAGTGGTTTTGGTTGAAAGTCAGAGAATTTAATTTGCTAGCTCAACACTTTTCAGACTAGATTAGATTCTTCTTTGATAAAGGAAGCTTTAAAGAAATTAGTGAGAATGTGAACTACCTTCTTGTCCTTATGTTCACTTTGCAGGGAAACACACTTTAAAAAATGAACCAAAAAGTATCCTGAGAAAATACTGGGACATCCCTTTGACAGAAAGCCCTACATTCCCACAGTTGCAGTTAGATAATAGAGTAAGATGAGCTATATTTGTTTAGAACGGCCATGGACTACAAACAATAAAGCAGAATCATTTGTCTGATCTCTGTGTCCCCCAATCTGCCTCAGAAACTTTGTGATTCCTGTCCTGCTGTCATCCCAAAGGTGCTGAACTGAAGCACTTTCACAAGGATTCTGTCAAGTCTGTCTAGCCAGCTAGATTAACTGAGTCATTTGTCTTGGGGTATCTTCTGCTTTGACACAAGGTGAAAACTAAGTAAAAATTCTCATTGGATGAGGTGATGTCAGGAAAATCCTCATTTTTAATATTCCAGATGCCTAACATGTGCCATATGTCTGTGTTCTGCCCAGTCATCCCCAAGCAGTTAAAGCCCAATTCACCTGAATATTTAAATGTACAAGGAAAAGTTATTAAGCCTCTAGCCAAAGCAAATCTTCAAAACCCACAAAATCCTTCTAACTGCACAAACTTGACATACATAGATATTGAATTTAAAGTACGTATTACTGCTGCCTCGTGACAGCAAGACCACATGGTTGTACTCCTGAGAATACATTTCCTTCTTCCTTACCCATGATTTTCTGTGTTACTTTCTTCTTTACAATTTTAATAATTTTACTTTTAATACAGTAATAAGTCTGTTTTATAACATGGTATTGAAGTATTTTTACAACGTTTTATTCAGAGTATCAATGAGCTTGTGAAATTTCACCATTCAACGACTAAAAACTAAGTCAAGTCTCTTAAAAAAACTGATCAGCTTATTCATTATATACTTCTAGAAACTTTGTGTCAAGTTCACTTTTGTTGGAAAAATTAAGTGTAATATTGATGATGACATAAAAATATTATATTCCTTTTGACCATACTGTTTCGACTTTATTTTACTTTTATTTGAAAAAAAATAAATTGAAAAACAAACCACATTTATTGTTGCATCTGAGAATTCATATTGATTCTAGAAAAACTGCTACAAACCCATTTTATTTTCATATTTTCACTGGCAGCAATTTCTTGTCAATTCAAAAAAATTTAAACTTTTTACATTAAGATGAAGAAAATGCATTTTTTAATAATTTACTGTTGTAAAGAATTTCAGCTTTCAGAATAACTATTAAAAGAAGAGAAAGCTAAAATCTTTAGTGATAGAGGCAGTCTCCAAATAAAGAAAAAGGGTTTGTTTCTTAATCAAGTGCTGTTTCAGATTTTCAGAGCCTGCAGACTAAATCACTAACGAAATTAAGGGGACATGTTTTGCCTATTTGCATGAGAAAATTTCCAGAGAACTTAAAAACCCTATTGAACTGTAGGAGTTGTATGACCCCCATTTTATTTTTTATGTTCTGTCTCTAAATCTTCTCTATGTCTCCAGATTTCTTGTATTCATCCTGTGCATACATTGCACTTGGAAGAGTATTGACCCCACATTTGTCTCAGTTGTTCTCATTCCAGATTCAGATGTTATGATAGTGCTTGAGATTAATATGAACATTTTATGAGTAAAAATGTTGTTAAATGTTCTCTTATACTTTCATTCCAGTAGTTTTATGGTTATAGTTTTTATTCATAAAGTTCAACCACATATTTTCATATAGCTGTGTTTGTGAAATTGAGCTGTATTTTAAAGTATGAATTCATTAAAAGTTACATGGTCACACGTTAGTTACTTAGAGGTTTAGTATTAGTTAGTAGATACCAAGTAGATACCAAGTCTAATGTCAAATACCACTACTTCACCACAGTCATAGAATCATAGGATAGCTTGTGTTGGAAGGGACTTTTAAAGATCATATAGTTTCAAATACCTTCCTTGGGAAGGGACACCTTTTCCCAGACCTGTTTGCTTAGAGTTTAATGCAACCTGGCCTTGAACACTTCCAGGCATGGGGCAGCCTCACCATCCTCTCAGTAAAAAACTAGAACAAAGTAGGTTTAGATTAGATATTAGGAAGAAAATTTTTACATATGTTTCCTCCTTGTCCTGTCACTACTTGTCCTTGCAAAAAGTCCTTCTCCATGCTTCTTGTGGGCTCCCTTTAGGTACTGGAAGGCTGCAATTAGGTCACCCCCAAAGATCACAGCCTTTTCTCTTCCAAGCTGAACAATTTCAGTTCTCTTTGACTTTCCTAATAGGAAAAAATCTTTCACTCCATCTTGCTGATCAGCCTTTTGATCCTCTCTGGACTCGCTCTAACAGGTCCTTGTCCTTCCTGCGCTGGGGCTCCCAGAGCTGGATGCAGTGTTCCAGCTGGGGTCTCACCAGAGCAGAGCAGAGCAGAGTCCCCTCCCTCCCCTGCTGCCCACACTGCTTTGGATGCAGCCGAGGACACGTTTGGCTTTCTGGGCTGGGAGTGCTCATGGCTGGGTCATGTCCAGCCTCTCATCCCCAGCACCCCCAGGTCCTTCTCAGCAGGGCTGCTCTCCATCTGTTCAGCCTCCAGCCTGGGTTGCTACTGGGGGTTGCCTCAACCCAGGTGCAGCACCTTGCACTTGGCTTGTTAAACCTCATGAAATTACCATGGGACCACTTCTTGAACTTGTCCAGCTCCATCTGGGTATCATCCAATCCTTGAGATGTGTCGACTGCACCATTCGGCTTGGTGTCATCCGCAAATTTGC
>VZRF01001592.1:0-56355 GCA_013396875.1 Vireo altiloquus
AAGTTGTCAGCAAAAAGGATATACTTGCCTGTAGTGATCTCAGAAAAAAACCCCATATTTAGGACAACTAGAGTTTCTATTCCTTTTTCTAAGACCCTCTGAGATAGTAAAATTTGACAATATCTGCATTGTAAGTAGTTCCATATGAGGAATTACACACAGTGTAATTTTTTTTACCTCTTTTGTCTGTGCATTTAAACCAGAATACCAAAGGAAAGGTGAGAAAAATTATTGTTCCCCTAGTGACCTTCGGTAGGCATTTAAGTTAACATTTCAATACACCATACACATTATCAAGCAAAAAATTTGGAAAGGGTTTTTTTTCTTTTTTTATTTTCTATAGAGAACGAAGAGTGAGTATTCATTCATCCAGTTCGGCCCCTCGCAGTCACAGTATGCTCCCCACAAATGTACCTTGACTTGCTTTAATTAATTAAATTCAAGCTAAGAAAGATGATTTCTCTCATTATACCTGGAAAGCTTTTCACAAACATAAACAATATATTGCTTAACACATTTCTTGAACAATCGATATTCTTTTGTTTCAGGTTGTCAGAGACGAAGCTAAGATCTACTCAGGCAGAACACTGTTCTTGGCAAGTTAGCAGAGGAGTCTCATGTATGAGAATCCTGGTCTTACCAATACCTCATGTATTTCACACTGTTGATATGAGGGACTATCTAAAACTTCCAGTCTCATGGCAAAAATAGCATCCATATCTTACATAAAATATATGTGTGACTTGGTAAATAATATGAGTGCATTCTAAACTGCTATGAATTTTCCTTATTACAAAATAAGATTTGAAAAGAAAAAAAATCCAGCAAATGCTAGATGAAAAAGAAATGGCAAAAACAGTTGGGCTGAGTGATTTTGGGACCTAAGTTTCATGAAGGGTTTGCCCTTTTGCAGATGGATTTTTCAGCAGAAACATAGTTTCACAAACAGAATAATGTTAGCAGCTCATGGGTCTCTTTTATTGCCACAATCACTAATGCAAACTTGCTTCATTTTTTAAAACTGAGTATCACAGTATCTTTCCTCGGCTTAAATAACATCTATGTTTACTGGTTACCTGGAACTTAAACTCTGACCTTAACATTTTGTTACTGGAGACTCCCATGTACCCCAGATGTCTGATCCTGTTTCTTCCTTCTCTCACAACTAAGACCCAAGCTGTCTGTCCTATCTGTGCTTGTCTGCTAGGCTTATCACATGCTCCTCTTACTTTATCACAGTTATCATGTGTTATTTCCTCTACTGTTTTATGCTAAGTACTGTGCTTGGTCCTGTCTATCTTCAAACAGGGATAAAAATGTTGGTTTTAACTTCACTACATCTATTGCCTCTTTGAGTAATTGAAGTATTTGAGATATTTTGTACTAGCATCCATTCTACATGGATTTTAGCTGGCAATAAATTAACTAACTTTGTGGCAAAGCATCAGGAAAACTATCAGAATTTCTTTAGCTTTAAGCAGTGCTTCAAATGTTACTTTTTGACTGAGATGACACTAGAAATTCTACATATATGTGGAGATTAACAGCTACATCTAACTCAGTTTATATGAAAGGTAGAATAAATAGCTGTACTGGAGTGAAAAAAGAAACCAACCAAACAGGCATATCATGCCAGATACAAGTATGTTGCTATATAAGTCAGAAATGTAAATGGTTAAGACTAAAACATTCCAATTAAAAATCCTATGTGTGATTAGTGTGATTGCATCTCCTAACATCTAAGAAAATTCAGCAGAGGTTGTGTAATCTTGACAGTATCATCTGCAAATCAATCCACTGTTGTACAACTCATTAAATAACCATTTCCAGGTAAACATATGGCATTTTCACAAGCACGTCCCACTCTTTAGAATCCATATCACACACAAAGTTATACTGATTTTTCAATTCACACACCTGTGTGCAGAGCTAAATATACAAAACTAATATGTAGAAGAGAGAGCTGCTTTAAGGACAATGCCTGGGGTGTGCAGCAGAAGTGCAGCCAGAAGGAAGCTCCTGTGCAGAGATGCCTGAAAGACCTTGTGAAAGGCAGCCATTACCTGAAATCCCCTACAGAATTTCATTCTGTTTCATCTGTGCACTAATATTTTACCCTCTCTTTAAAAAACTTTTGCCCATGATTCATCATTCTTGACAGACACCCCAATTGTATTATTATAGTGTTCTTTGAATGAGTGCTATCAGTGGAGGTGGCAACAACTATCTGTGACTAAGCTGAACTGTCTTATTCTTGTTCAGAATTTTGAGAGCTATAAACAAAAAAAACCCTTAATGGATGGTATTTTCCTTAGCTCAAATGGATGTAAGATCAATACTCTCAATACTCTCACTCAATCTTTACCAAAGAAAAATTCTCATTGCTCTGAAGTAAGAATTTCCTGAATAACAACATCTGGGGAAGATGTGGCAAAGATTTAGCCCTCTTCTTTGTTTCAATATCATTACTGGCTAATTAAAGGAAGGAAGACATAATCTCTTAATTTTCTTTTATAGAAGGAAGAGATTATGTAGGATCATTTTAGCTGTTTCCTGGTTGGCCACCGAAACAAAAGCGACCCATTTACCATTTCCTCAAAATGTCCATATAATACCAAGGTCACAGAAAGATTAAACACAGCCTCAGAAGAGTCTCCACCCGATTCCCTCCTTTCCCTCACCTTTTCCACTATCTCATAGTCCATCTTGAAAGCCCAGAGCTGGAGCCTGGCCGAGAGTTCGCTGATAGAGGAGAGGGTGAGAAGGAACTGCTCAGCGCTGCCCAGGGGGACATCAGGATTCGCCAGCTGTGCCTCCTGGATCTTCTGCTTTTCCTCCTCGGTTGGGATCATGGTCAGGATTTTCTGTACAGGGAGACAAAAGGCAGGCATCAGTGGTGGGGCTGAGAGGAGGGTGAGGGCTGGCTGCTGGGTGACCGCACAGCAGCCACAGAAGAAGTCCTCAGGTCCCTGGCTGTTAAATTAGGACAGCACGGCAGTAACCAAGAACTAACCCATGTTAGAACTAACCCAACTGATGTCTCACGCACCCGCAGTTGGTTGAAAAATGTACCTGGATTAACATGCCTTTTTGTTTTTTTTAACTCTGTACTCAGTAGGTATGGTTAATCATGGCGTGAAACACTGAAGGAGACAAAAGGAGATTGGTTAGGACTGATCTCATCAACTCTCACACGTTTAATTCAGAACTTAACATCCTTCTGCAAATTACGTATGGAAGTAAGGGTAGAAGGAGAACAGTTTTGTAGCCTGTGATTTACAGCAAGTCAGACCAGATTTTAAGGTCCCTTTTAGCCCCAATATCTACAAATCTTCCAGCACACTTGTAAGTATACAAGAATAACTTGAGGACTCCTGTCCCTTGCTGTTCCCACAATTTCTTACTTTTTGTTCAGTCTCTTTTGTTTTTCTTATGGAACATGGAAACTATTGCAGCTTACTAAGTCATTCCTAAAGATTTCACCCCAACTGACAACTTCCCAAGGAACACACACTGAATTTAAAGCTGAATTATGCATTGCATAACATATGGCCTCTTTTTATCTGAAAAAGGATCTCAATATTTTCAGTTTCTGCTGTCAGTGTGGCTCAAAACATTTAAATTTTCCCTTTAATTCATGGATTTCACAGGTTTGTTTAAATGTGGCAGCTTTCCTTCCCAAAGTATTGCTCTCTAAGGTATTGCTTCTTAATCAGTTTTTAACACAATAAATGCACTTCAAAATAAAAAAGAAAAGCAAAACAACATAAAGGCATCAGATAAGTTGAGGTCTCTACCCTACTGATAAATGCCTCCTTAAAGCAAAGCAGATTTTTAACACAACTTATGTTTATTCATCTGAGGAATGACATGTTTTTGCTGTAGCCGTCTATAATGATAGAGGCTGTTTTGAAGGGGACGGGAGAATAATAAAAACACAGCCAAAGAGCTATCAGACCTGCCAATCCAAACTGCAGCCTTGTTCCAGCACTGGACATAGCCAATTCATCAAAGCAGCACAGCTGCCCCCTTCCAGTCCCTGGCTGTTTGTACAGCACTGGAGCTGAGTGTGGATGGAGAGCAAGGGACTTTTCCTGGTCAATCAGGCAAAGAAAAAGAGTTAAGCAGGCAAATAATGTCCCATTTGTTGAACTGGGACTTACCTAATTTCAGACACAGCATTTGTATTGCTGTCCATTTTCTTCTGTTGGCTTCCATAAACATAAATAAAGAAGCATTTCTTTCTGGTAATGCTGTCTGTCTCTCTTGCTCTTTGTTGTTATAAACAACAACAACAACAACAAAAGCCTCCTTGCTTGGACATTGCAAGATTCTACCTTAATAAATAGATATCTGAAGTAAAAAAAAAAGAAGAGGAGAAAATTCCCTCAATGCACTCTGGTGCTTTTCCTTAGCCTGAAAAGGAAAATATTCTGATGTACACCTGTTCTAATCGACAGCATTTGCGTATTGATTTTGAGATGTGCTATCCATCCATCCATCCATCCATCCATCCATCCATCCATCCATCCATCCATCCATGCTGAAATATGTAACATACCTAACATAGATTTATAAGTAGCAGCTTCATGGCATTTCTCAGTGCTGAACCAAGACTCATCTAAAAAAGTCTCTAAAAAAAACAGTGAGCCTGAAACTCATAAAGAAAGGTGTTTTGCAGTGTCCCTTGAAGGAGTTAGGCATCTTAGTGCCTACTCCTCTCTTCCATAACAAGAGAAAGCCAACTCAGCCAACCCTCAGCTGAGACAGGGCAGCTTGCAAATAGGATCATATTGAACATCCATACATGGAGAGTGTAGCAGTAGCCATGTGATGGATGTAAAAATGCTTCTGGTGCATTTTTGAGGGCTAACACTGCAGCAGTATTCTCAATTGCCTCCTACAAATAACCAGGACTTTTGGCACCTTCCCAGGGATCCCACAAGTATTTTGTGGTGGGGCAGTGCCTTCACTCCAGAGATTTTGCATTGCTTTGGGGCATTTTAAAGAGAGCAAAGAAACGGTAAGCTTTATTTCCCAAGGGACTCTCCTCCTTGAGCTTTATATAAACATCACAAGATAGATGCAGCTGACAAAGAGCATCCAAGTCCAAGTTCTGCGAGGCTGCTGAGCTGCATTCCATACTGTGTGAAACAGAGGATGCCAAGCAAAAGAGCCTGTGCTTGTGGTGCCAGCTGCTGAGGATCAGCCCTGCAGCTGAAAGCCATGCCTTGGTGGGGCCAGAGCTGCTGGCAGGTCTCACACCATTCAGGATGCAAATGCCCCCATAACAATGACCTACACTAGGACTTCTCAACTGCTTGGGCAAATAATTCTGATCCTGATGGTCATCATCCCCTGAGCAAGTGGTGAAATGCTCCTCTTCTTGATTTCCACTGTATGACTAATTTGAGCCATTTGTTCAGTGCTGGAAACTGATGACTACACCATCTGCCACTTTATTATTATTTTAATTTTTATTACTACTATTTTTTGAAACAACACTAACAGGAAAAGTAGCATAAAATCACAGCAGGGCAGAAGGTTACTGGCACCTGATATGAACATTAAATCACAAATAGCTTAAGAGTCCAATCATTAGTTCATATTGCTCTCCCTGGTACACAGAATCCCAGAGTGGGTTATGCTGGAAGGGATCACAGTGGTCACCTGGTCCAACCTCCCTGCTCAAACAGGGTCATCCCAGAAACATGGCATGGGATTGTGTCCCGACAGTTCTTGAGTATCTCCGGCAAGGGAGACTCCACAACTTCTCTGAGCAACCTATTCCAGTGCTTGGTCACTTGCACAGTAAAGAAGTTCTTCCTCATATCCAGGTGGAACTTCCTGTGCATCAGTTTCTCACTGTTACCTCTGGTCCTATTGCTCAGCACCACTGAGAAGAGCCTGGATCCACCCTCTTGACAGACACCCTCCCTCCAGGTACTTAAATACATTGATACTCTCAGTTGGCTATTCTTCAGGCTGGACAGGTCCAGCTTCCTCCATCTTTTCTTGTAACTGAGGTGGTGTCAGCAGCCTTCTTCTTCTTAAAGAATAAGCTATTAACAAACCCTATGCTCATATTCTCTAGTATGTGTGACACATGTATTTCACACCTTCATGCATTCTCACACAACTGTTTGGGCCAGAGTCTTATTTTTTGAGGAAAACCAGTGCACAAGTAATGGAGGAAAATAAGTAATTTTTGCATGAGATAATGGATACTAATTATTCTGCTGCTGAACTGTTTGACCCAGCCACCTGCTTGTCCTTTCAGCAAAGGGATCAAACTGCTTATTTCCTGGACTCTGCCATCCTGAGGTATAATCTCCTAAAGTTCCTAAGATGAAAGACTTAGAAAAGCAACATATGGTTGAGGGCCATGGGCCTCAGTGTGGGATGCAAGGAAGCACCTAACCAGTGACAACAAATTGCCCAGAGCCTCCGAGGAAATTAGGTACTTAAGTTTTATCTTTCATGACATAATAGGGCTTCTCAGTGATTATGAGTTTGCAGGGGTGTCTTGTCTTTTGTGTTTGGTTTCAACTGATCTTACCAGGTGAACAACAGACTGAGGACCACAAATATGTAAGCTGTATAACCAAATACATGTTTGTGGGTATTTCACCAGGTATTTGACAGGCCTCAGAAGACAATCCAACCCCTAAAAGGGTCTCTCACTTTTCAGCTTCCCAGGCAGCTGTTAAAAAGATCCATTGCTGGTTTGCATTACCTGTAGAAACTCTAAGAAAATGCAACAGCCTCCAAAGGTCAGAACTTCACAGTAAGGGAGGCTGCTTGCACTAATTTTATTACAACTCTTCCAAAAATGATCCACTTCTGAGAAGGAACTACATCTAAAACGCTGATGGCCGTCCCTGTAAATCAGGAACTGACACCACTGCCTCAGTCAGACCACTCCTATTCCTCAGCTCTCTACAGAAATAGGTGAATGTGTCATTGCTGGTCATAGAAAGTGCAGGTGATGTTCTGGTTTGCTGCAAGGAGAGAAAGCATTTTGTGGCATTTTTTCTTTAAATAAAGTTTGAAACAGATTAGGGCTGTGATATGCTGACTGTGGGTATCTGTCCAGCAAGGCACCACTGAGGCCTTTCTCTCTTCTGTCCAGACTTGTGAAAAGAGGTGTTCTTTCAGGTCACACAAGCTAGCATCATTTCAAACATCCCATCACACTCTTACAAAGCATTAGCTAAACAAATTGGAAACTGCAAATGTTGATGTACCATGTCAACAATCAGAATAAAAATGTAAATACCTTGTTTCCAAAAATAAAATTTTGATTTTTGTTTATACATATCACCATCTGTTTTTTTTTTTTTACCAAGCTCTCATTTCTTACCCCTTTTTGCATCTCAGGGCTACCTAGCCATTTCAGACACCTAGACTTCAAATTACTTATTACAGGTATGGAGGGTGTAGCACACCTGAAGAGATTTTTTAATTTCAAAGATTTACTAAAAACTATACCTACTAATGCAATCAACATTGCGTAGCATCACAAGGCTATATCGTAAAGTAGAAAACAACCCATGCTAACTTCCTACCCTAATTTTTCTCTGCTAAATTAATCACAATCTTTGGTATAATTTGGTTTTGATCCATGTTTCCTTACTGAGCAGCCCTTTATAGAGGGATCCACTCATTTCCTTTGCTACAGACAAACACCAAGGACTGGTTTGTTGGACTCCTTTCTCGCAGTTGCCTCTGAAAAATAAAAATTAGGTGCCAGGATTTTAAGCTCGCCTCTTTTTCTTAGCTCAGAGCAAGACCTCATCCATGCTAAGGAGGCAGTTCTTTATTCTGCAGTGAATATTCAAGCTGTTTGAACACAACGAATGCTAAGCTTTCAAAGAAAGGAAAACACAAACACTTTGGCAAATGTAAAGTGGCAAAGTTTTTTTTTAGCTGGACTGGCTCATGCTTGCAAACACACAATGTGCATTCCTCTGAAAATACGTCTTAAACAGTGCCTGCTCTGCATACCAAGTGGACTACATCTGCCTTTCTAGTGTCATGGCCCCACTTTCTGCCTTTTTTCACAGCTCAGGGGTACCTAACCATTTTAAAACCTAAAAATACGCAACATACTTAGGAATAGAGGGCTTTAAAATAACTGGAGGATTTTTTCCCACTTAGTTATATACTTAAAGTTAAAAAACAAAGTATGGATTTCTAAAAAGAGTTCAGTGCCAAAAGCAAAACAGCATTCAGCAGGATGTAGGGCAGCAGTGGAGACTCTTCTACTGGACCTACTGGTCTATCTATGGACTTGATGATGAATTGGGCTATCACAAACTTGCAGCCTGCAGCCCACTGCATCCCTGCCTTGTTGCTAGCTCTACTGCCAGCACTGCTTCAGTCTGCTGTCCTTAAAGGAATTGCTAAGGTGAGTTTTAAGGTACAATTTAATCCATCGAGGTGCAGAACTAAAGTCACACATACACTCACACATCAGTGGTGATGCTCCTCAGCAAAGGACACAGCACAGACCTCACTGCCAAGGCAAAGGATGGCTCAGGTGAGCCATCCTTCTTACACTGCTGTTGCTCTGCTCTGTGTTGGATCTGACAAAAGCTGATGGCGATCCTAAATTATAGCTTCTCTGAAATTTTGGCAGTGAATGTTACATTGTCACCACAGGCATCTCTTCTCCTGCTCTCTTCACAGCTCTCTCTTCTGCTTACTGGATGTGACATCTTTTCTAGACAATTACTGTGCAGAAAGGCTTTTGAATGTCCACTGTGATACAATTTTTTACTCAGGCAAATTGCATAATTTTTTTTCATACCAGTCCTGCCTCATTCAACCCATGAATAACCTATCAATTATATTATATAGAAAATTACTTTATTATTTGTGGTTTTTTTAATAAATGAAGCTGATTCTTACACTATATTACTGATTCATTCAAAATGGCTATCAATTATTTCCTTATATTTAGATAGATATGAACCATAAAACTTTCTAAAAATCTAGACTGAAATGACAACCTCTCTTCTTTCTATGCTAACTTTAGGGCTAAAGCCAATGAACAGAGAAAAGAGACACAGGAAACAAAGCTTCTCTACATTGCAGACCAAAAGGGGCAGTTGGGAAAACTGAGGCAGGGATCTGCTGAAAACAGTGGGACTCACAATTATGTCTTTTCTTATCAACCTGTTTCTACTTGGCCAATTCTGCATAGCTCAATCCAGCCCTCTCTATCACTATAAAGGTCTGACTGTAACATACTGTAAGAGAAATCCGTAATTTGGGATTGGGAAAGGGAATCTGAATTCAGTGTACGGTTTTGCATGATAACTAGTAAGTAAATATATATAATTGAGGAAAAAAAGCTCTTTTCTCCAGGGACATCATCCTTCCCAACCAATCAAGTCTTCATTCATCAAAGTGCAAAGTACCTGGGCTCTGCTGCACTCATCCTTTCTCTTGATTTCAAATACCTGAATGATCACATTAGGATTACTCAAATCCTTAGCTTCAAGCTGGAGGGGGGGGGACAGAACTCAGAGACCTTTTCTTTAGCACTGGGAAAATATACTAGCAGTGTACAATTTCCTGGTTTCTCGAATTCTTCAAATTGAAATCCACCTTCATATATATTTTAAATGAAATTATGGGTTCCTGGCAGCTAATGGAAAGGCCACCCAAAGGAGGGTGTGGTGGTACAAAGCACAGCTGTGGACTCCACAACAGGTGGATGGCAGATGGGCAGCCCAGAGACCAACGCTGGCAGTGGAAAAGGAGAGCTCTGCAGAGCACCTGAGGCCAGAGAAGGACACAATTCAAAGGAGATGATACACGGAAGTTAATGAAGACTTGTCCTTCTTTGTCAGCCATTTTATGTTGGACTTTGTATGGAAACACTGAGATCCAACTGGCTGGCTGTGAGTTGGGCTTGGCCGGAGGGGTACTTTTCTCCAACACTTTAAAGCTTAGTAGTGCAGACTGCAGTGGTGGGTACATGGGCTGGGTCACGAAAAATTACTTTTTTAGAGTGATCTGTTCACCTTCATAAAACAAGTGAAGTACGCATATAGCAAATAAGTAATATAACTTTGGGAAGAAACTATATTCTAGCAGGGACAAATCAGGCCTTGCCTTCCAGCTAGAAGGATCTTTTGCCTTAAGCATTTCTTTTGCATGTAACTGTTGGCAACTCCATTTTCATTCCAGGAAGCTTTTCTCATTTTCTTTTGTAGTCAGCAAAGGTGAAGGTAGAAAGGGGGAAATCATGAAACACAGTGCCAAACCACTAAAAAGTGACTGTGACTTAATATATGACCTCTGATAGCCACTGGTTGAGATTTGTAGTTGTGCAGATTACTCCTACTAGATGATACAGGCTTATTGAAAAAAAATAACACTGAAATGAATACAACCATAATGAAAAAAACAGTGGAGCCGCACTTCATAGAAGAAAAATGTTTTGATAAAAAAATAATAAACAGAGTTCATCTTGGATCTTGGTAAGAATATCTGCAAAGTCAAACATGAAGTGGTAAAAATTACATCATCTCTAATCTTTATACCAACTGCTTTTCTTCAAACAACAGTAACACAGAAATGCTATTCTGGGCAGAACTAGTCGCTGTATTTGTTTTCCATTAGATATACAATCTATAATGACTCCAACAGCTAGCTGGGCATGAAATTTATTAAATCCTGTACCAGTTGCATCAGCCCTAGTAACTCACTGCCTATTTATGCTGCTCACAGTATTTCAGTCAAGCTTCAGATAATACTCTGAAAAACGTGACAGGAATTAACAGCATTGCTACTCAATCAAAGCAGATAATCTGTGATCACTGAGCATGCCCAGCCTCACGATACTTCGTGCTTCTGAGCCCACTGCACCAATTTCACAAATTTTGACGCCCAGACATGACATAATACACCCCCTTCTCCCTGTTCCATGACCAGTCTGGCCTGTACCATATGCAACATGAGAAAAAAGAGTTCTGAAAATGCAGACTTGAAGACATTGACTATTCTTTCTTACCTCTATTCCTTCCTTGTTTAAGGCATATTCGTCAAAGTTCAAAATAGCAGTCTTGATGGTGCGGGGAGGGGGCAACACAGTCAAGCCAATATTAATGGTGTTGCTTCGCTTTGAGTCCAGCACAATGATCTCCTGTCGCTTCCCATCCGCAGCAGTTTTCTTGGTAAAGAAGACAACAAGGTCATTATTCCCCTGATCTGTTTTATAAAGGGAAAGTTGCTCCTTTCACTAATGACTTCTCCCACTCAAGAAAGCTGGCACTGAATGTAAATCTGATTTATTTGCAGGCATCACAATGAGCTGAATTCTTGTAGCACATCCTTATCCTATCAACATGCCCTGCCAGGATTCAGAGATCTGAACACTGCTGAACACTGACTAGCAGAGCTAGTCTGACACAGTCCTCACAAGGGCAATTTGGGGTAGGAGCCAGTCTGAAAAACACCTGAAACTGTCTCAGCCAGCCCAGAGCTCTGCTGTGCAGCACGACTGGCCAGCACAGGACCAGTGGGGCAGCAGCTGGGCAGCCAAGGGGCTCCAGGGCTCAGTTCCCTGTTGGATGCATTAATCTGGACTCTCTCTCACCTGTGTGGCTGGCTAGGAAACAGAGCAGTTCCCACCTGCCTGCCAGCATTCTCCTGTGTTATAAATCCACCTCAGGAACAGACAAAGGAGCTGCAGGTGCCTCTCTGGAGACACTGGCATGGCTTTTTGACCTCTGGCTGCCAGTGGAAAGTTATTCTACCTTGCTGCTCATGATAAGTCCTTCACAGATGCAGACAAATTTCAACCCTCATGCTTTTTTCAAAGTTTTATTTGAGACTATCTATATCCTTGCATCTATATCCTCCACAAATAATAAAAAAATTACAAAGAACTGGCAACATATGCTTCAAATTCTGTTCTAGAGTAGACCCAAGGAATTTCTTTCTCTTTCTCCCCATCCTTATAGCAGCAAAATGTGAACCAGCTCTGCATGGGGACTCGAAACCCACTTACATGGCACAATGTAGTCTTGAATGTGGTCTTTGCTTTTACCCCTCAGCATGCCTCTCTTTCTCTCTCTCATCACCCCTTGCTAGAAGGTGTCTCTTCGGTAACTACGGATATCGTGCTGGGTAGCTGAAAGTTGAGAGGTCTCTGCTCCTCATACTCTGGGTTTTTTCCTTCCTCTGCATATATGTGAACACTGTAAACATGTTTTCTGTGGTTCTTCTTCCTTTGCCCTATCAGAGACATACTGAGGAATGCTGTCTAGCACAGGAGTGTAGGGAGAAGTCCTGCACACTGATGTATCAGTCTTGCATCTCTTGTGGATTTGGGGAAAGCCCAGGAGGAGACTTACTGCTCGAGTCTCAATCTGTGTGGAGCTTTGTCCTTCGCTTTCTTTGGGTCTGCACCACAACCACCAAGAAAAAAAGTACCCCACTGCCAGGCCTTCATGCTGTTTCTGAATTGGAAGATAGTAAATGTGATTTCATCAAAGCACCTCCAGCTGCGGGCAGCCCATAATGGGGAATGCAGCTGTATCATTACAAAGATACTTTTTTTCTGGCATAGCTCAGAACCTTGCTTGCACAGGAGGAGGTTTGCCCACCCCTTCCTGCAGCCTGCCCAGCACCTGTGTGGTACCACAGTCCTTTCATCATACCAGCACAACTAACGTGGTATGAATGCAACTTCTGTGGGCACATGGGACTGAAGGCAAGTGCTGTTTACAGGAGTTGGGGAATACCACACGTGTATAATCTGAGAAAGTAATAAGAGGGTTGTTTCTTTAAACTTAGAAAGAAACAACAGTTTTGCAGTAAACAGGATAAATTTTAGGAGAGCAAAGATAACATTTGTTTTCAATGTTTCTCTATCAGTTTTGTCAGAACTAATCTCTTCTTAACACCTTAAAAGTATCCCCAAAGCCTTCCTGAGCTTTCCCTTCTTTGCATAGGAGACTCCTCTTTCCTTGGGGAGTTACCTGAAGGATGTGAGATGCAGTTTCTCCTTTAAAGCAGTAACTTTTACTTCCCAAGCCACTAATCACATTCTCAGGACCTCAGTTAGTGGCCAAGACCAAACAGGGTTGACCAGAGACTGCTTCCTCTTGAGTCTGTATTGCATTAAGCCTTTTATAAACCACCACTTTTTACCTTGTCCTTTGGAACACAGAATTACACAGAATTTATGCAGAAGGGAAAAGGCCAGGGGAAAGGAGTTAAATTTAGGCTTCCCACACGTGGTATGGGTAAGTAAGCCTCAAATTTGTAGCTCTGTTTTTAGGCTCCCAAGTCTGACAAGAGAGACATATTCATTTGGGGGACACAGGATGCTCACGGCCGGGATCAGTGCAATCCCACCTGTGCACGCTCCCTAACAATGAGTTATGAAAGACAGATGAGCTGCACGGGGCATGTGTGCATGGAGGTATTTTGCAGAGCTATAACTGCATATGGGATATAAAATGCTGGGGTGAGTAACCCTTTTCAAAAACAGGGGCTGAAGAGATTTTAAATCCATTCTGGGGACGACATCTGACTTCCAAAGAAATCCTTTCCAAATAAATAAAAGGATGAAGAAAAGAAAAAGATTTTACTACAATGAACTTTACTACCTTACTGCTAGAAAAAGAATTGCTTTTTGTCTGCAATGAAATTGCACATGTGGAAGTGTCTGACTTAAAATCAGCTACAACTACTAATTTCTATTACAATATTTGGTGACTTTAACCTATGCTTTATAAATTCATTAACAGAGAACCACTTAAAATACTTGAGGGAACAGTGAACTAATGCACTTGATTTTCTATTTTAATATATCAGTATGAATTGTAATCCCTGAACTTCTGAATACCACATATAATATATTATTAAATGTTAATTACAAAATAATTATAAAATACAAACAGACCAGGTAGTATAATCTGTGGAAAACAAACACTTCTGTAAGGTATTAACAATTACAGTGAATTTAGACTTTTACAAGACCTAACTTGCCACATTCTCTTGCCTCTGTTGAAGACTGGGTAATCCAGACGGATTATTTAAAAATTATTACCATCCCACAGAAAGTGATTTGTAGTCTGATGAGAGCACAGTCTTAAACATGCCTCTTTGCTTTAATTAATATGGAAAGCACAAAAATTTAAATAACTTTTCAAGTGGTCATATAAATAAATCATTATATATGAGCATCAACTCAGAAATATCTCCTGCCTTTAAAGTTGCAGAAGTCTGCATCAGTAGTACATAAAAATCTCCCTTAATAGTGAGATGGCTTTTTTTTAATTTTTTTTTTTTTTTTAATTTCTATCTCAATTAGCAAGGATTTAATACAGGAGATTTAAAATGGAATCGCTCAGCGGCCACTGACTTTTTCCAGGGTATATATATGTTATCTTTTCCAGAAATTCTGGTCCACATTTATGACTTGGCATTTATTGAAATTGCAACAAATTCTTTCAAAAGGAATATGTGTCTATGCATGTGTATACATGTGTACATGAAAACAGATTCCTTCAGTTTCCTCTCCTACTAATTTTTATGTCTGTGGGCACATGACGAATGACTATAACCCACAGGGTATACGTGAATCAGCAAAATAATACATTCATGCAAAACCAAGTGGATGGTAAAAGGGCTGAAACAACAGCATTTGATTCAGGAGTGTCTGCATGTTTTCATTTCTTCACAGAAAAGTAAACACTTTGAAGTTCTTTGCCAAAAGACCTGCTTTGTTTGTTGGAGTAAGAAGGAAGGAAATACTACACTGGCTTGGAGGGGATACCTGATCACTCTTTCTATTGGCAAATATAATGCAGTGGTGCTGTATTCTAAAAAATAAACCATCTGCAACTAAAGGTGCTTCACTAACTAAAATCACTGCGCAAGTTGCTCAGTGTGGCACAAGTTTTCCTAAAATCAAGAATCTCCTCTTCCAATCCCAGACCCAAAAATCCCATATTATATCTCACAATTTAAAATTCTCTTTATTTTATTACAGTCTATTGTGTTTAATGAAAAACTTCTCGTGAGCCAGGAAGTAGCTGTTTATAGCTGTGTGTTGTGGAAATCACAGTGAAGGATTAGAAACTGGAGTAAAATTGGTTACAGCTGTATGAGAGAGCATAAGCACAAGATAGAGCCAATCCCCCCCTTATACACCCCGACTTTGCTTTTCCTCTCATCCTTCTGCACTGTTCCTTTTTCATGCAGCTACTTCCATCTCTTGCTATGAAATCTGGAGGTTTGACTTTTGATTTGTTGCTCTGCACTCTCTTTATTCAGCTGAACCAACTGAGCTGTGAGTCAGACTTTAAGATATTATAGAATAAACCTGTTTTGGATTGCAGCCATTGGACAGGAGAAACTAGACACAACGGGGAATGTGCTCTCTGGACACAAACCAAGCAGTCTGGAAAAAGCGAGAGCTATCCTAATTTGAGTGCAATCTTTGTACCAAACCTCAAGTCTTTTACGGATTCAGTGGTCTGCTTAATTATTCCCACTCTGACTTGATCTAAGGACCATCTCCTCCTCTGGGAGATTTGCTGCTGTTCACGAAAACCAGGCAGGAGTTTCCAAAGCCTGCACAAAGTTCTGCTATGGTAGTCCTTGCTCCTCATTGTCTTCTCTGCAATGAGACAATGAGACTTCTATGTCTGTGTTATGGGACAGGGTGGAAAGACAGCCAAAAGTACAGTGTCTCATGCAGAGAGCAGTTATTAGTCGCCAAGGGGAAAGCAGTCACCTAAATCATTCCTCAGACTTGCACTAATTTCAAAGAAACCTGCTCACTCATCTTCCAGCCATAAGCCAAAAGCTGTGCCAAAGCATCAGGCAGGTTTGAGAAGCAAGTGTGAGGGAGGGAAAATGGCCAAGGGTAGTTAGAACATGCACGATGATTGACTGGAAAAGTAAACAAGTCATAATTCCAACAATTTAACATTTTACCAAAATTTCATGTGAGAATAAAAGATTAAGAATCAGTCAGAGTGCTCCATTACAATGCTGGCACTTAGCACAAAGCTAAATTTTGGAAATGGCAAATATGTCATCATTCCACATTCAATTCGAGGAATTAAATATTTTATGGATCTAAGAAAATGCTCTCATTCCTTCCATCTATGAACCATCTGTGGCAGATTTGTATTTACGGGGAGAGAGATGAGGAGTAGCACGCCACGACGTCACCAGCATTCCTTCCTCAGCAGAAGAGGAATTAGAGAGAGAAATTAATCTCAGCATTGGCGAGATGAACAATCAGCTGAATGTGTTTTTAAAGGTGCTATACCATATGTTTCAGATTTACATGCATCTGTGTCGCAAAAAAATTCAGCTTTAAACAGTGATGGCAGGATCCACACGAGCCATCTCTTTATATACTTGTTGCTTGCTAGGTACCTGGGGGCTTGATTATAGAAATTGCAATGCTTCCACTTGGTCAAGAAGATCAAGAATGACTGTTAGAAAATTCTGAGTTAATAAACTGGACAAGTGACACAGAGACCCTTTACTGTGAGACACCAAGACTCCCCAGAGTAGGAGCAAACAATAATGTCTATAATACATAATAGATTTAATGACTTTCTGTAGCTAAAGAGAAGTAAAACATTCAAGGTGCTGAGTGGTTTTAATGTTACTATAAGACATATAGGCATACAGAGAAAACACACAAGTGATTCATTTATTTTAAGAGTGATGGACATTTTTTACTATCATTTTAAATGGAAAAAAACATTGTTTCCCTGATGCCAATTATGTTGCTTAGAAGAAAAAGAGTTTATGTGGTCATGAAAAACAAATGTTCAGGCTAATAACTTTTTTAATGGTACTTCAAATTCCTACTAAATGTAACTATAAAAAGCTTCCTTTTGTTGTTGATTCAAATGTTAAACAGCCATGTCACGAGCCTTTGTGAGTTTATTTTATAACAATACTGAGAAAGAGGGAAACCTAGCTACAGAGGTATTTCCTGTGCCAGTGTCTACCCTAAAATTGCCACATTTCATAAATAAAGGATTAAAATAGGCCTGTCCACCAGTATAAACCAAAAACCCCACACTCCTGCAGAGCTCAGCTGTAAACTTGGTCCAGCTGATGATTCGATTCTTCAAAACAAAGCACACGTGTAAACTCTTTGCAGCAGATCCAATCCGGTATTCTAACCTTTCCACATAATGATTAGGAAAATATTACCAAGTAAAGAACTGTCACATCCACAAATATGAATCACCATGCTGTGACCTTTTTATGAACGCGACAGAAAATATTTCAGATTCCAGTACCTAGTCTGGCACTCAGCTATGGACAATCTAATGTAAAATTTGTTGGTATTTGCCACCTGGATATCCCACAACTGGTAGACCTGAGACAAGAGGACAACTTGGCACGTACACCACCCTAGGCTCATCCCTAGTGTCAGGCCATGGAATATCTTCCGTCACAGGCCAAGCTAGAAACACATCCAGTAATTTCCACCGGTTAGATATAAACAACATAAATCACCTAGCTCTAATTCAGAACGAATACCAATACAATAGCAGAAAAACAGCAAACTGAACACAAGCTGTACCTTTGTGACAGGCAGTTCCTTGGACTTAGACTCAAAGAGATGCTCCAGTTTGGAAGTGTCCACCTTAATGGGTTCCAGTTTCGACCACAGGAATTCTCTGCAGCGTTTGTTGTTTTTACACTGCCAGTCAAATGGCCGTACCTCATTCCAAAACAGACGGATGGTTTTCTTCTTCTTTATAAATGCTGGCTGACCCCTAGAAACCTGGGGTGACCCTAAACCCTGAGGAGTGCTGAACAGTGGAGGAGGAGCCAATAAATTAGCAGAGGGCGGAGGTGGAGGCGGACATCCAAACAAGGGGGGAGGCGGTGGAGGAGGCAAACCCAGAAAAGAAGGTGGAGGTGGAGGAGGGGGAACAAGGGAGTCCCCAGGACCCATATCCATGTCCAACACATCTACATCATCCTCCTCCCCCAAGTCTGTAAAATCCATGTCTTTGATTTTAAGTTCTCGAGGATTAGCCATGAGCTGATCCCAGATGTAATCAGATTCCTTCTTCGTCTGTGCCGGTGTTTTCTCGGTGACCTGTTCACTGATTTCATCTTCAGGCACTGCTGTCCCCTTAGCCAGCTCACCACTGTTAAATTTTTCTGCAAAGGCTTTCACACTGCCTTGGTTGTCCAGATTTCCAATCTCCATCTTTTTGACACTTTCATCTTTGGCCTGCTTTGTGGCCTGAAGAATAGAGATCCTGCTGGCTAGGCTAGTGAGTGACTCCTCGCTTTCCTCCGTCTCCTTCTTTTCCTCCTTCGCCTCCAGCTCCTTCTCCTCTTCATCTTTGGGCTTTTTGTTATGCGCATACAACATGTCCAGCATAAACCGCTTGTTGTTGAGGATGTTGCTGCACTGCTCATTCACACCAGCATCCTGAGTGGTCTGCGACCATGGACCTGCAATCACACACACAGAGGTGGGAAGAGTCAAGGGAAGGAAGTCAGAACACCAAGAACACTCTTCAAACCCACCTAAGAAAACTATTCGGGGGATGCATGTACAACTAGTCTGAAACTGGGTAAGCAGTCACCGTCAAATTTTGAATACGCTGATACATGGCCTGATCTTGATGGGTTGGGAGTAAATCTCAAAAATGGAAGGGGAGTAAAGAATAATATATAGCTTGGGAGGGACTATGTAACTTTCAGGATTTGAATGTTCAGGTTTCTCCTGAAATCTGTCAGGTTTCACTTTGCACTTACTACCTCAGCTAATTTATACAGTGCACAAATTCTCATAACCTTTAGCATTCCAGCATTCTCTTAAATATCATTATAATGATATAAAAGAGGTTATCATCAAACTCTTCACCTGGCCATGTACCGGAACAACCTCAGTAAAATTTCCATATGAAAGAGATCTTCCCTGCCTGATGTCAAGGTCAGGATGCAGCTCTTTACTGCTCCTCCTCCCACCCTGCTGGCTAGGGAAAGGCAGTTTTCAGACCCCTCTGTTCCTCAGAACCCCCTGGCGGGGTACCTGGGCCATCTTCACAACACAGATTATTGGAATTCCAAAGTAGGTTGTATACCCAGGATACAGCTCTCAGAGCAACTTAGTGAGTGTAACTATAAGTAAGATTTTAAAAGTTGTTTATAATATGAGAACCTTTATAAAATATTTTTGAACATGCTACTCATCAACCACTGTTATCCTCCCTGTTATATGATGGTGTTTATTTGCCTTTCCACATCACAATCATTCAAGATGTCACTGTAATGAAGCTTCATCTTTCTGACTACTGCTTTTCTCACCAATAATATGCAAAATACCATGTTTTAGACAGCACCATAAATAACAAATTATAGTGGTCAAACTGTAAAAATATATGATGTAAGAGTCTCTGTGACTCCATTTCCCTGAATTTAATAATACTAACCAGTGTGGATAATGTGTATAAAAATTATGGTGCTCCTTTTTCCAGTGGGCATCAGATAATGTGATTAAATATGCAGCAATGGTAATTCTTCACATTTACTATACTTCCTATATGGAATTCCTTCTGTTCCCCGTAGTCCTTACACATTTTATGAATACATTTTTCATAAACTCTGCTTCTTTTATTTCATCATTTTACTTTGATCGCTAGCCTGCCTTTTTGGGGGTGGTTCTTGTGGTTAAAGATTTTCTTTTATCCCTGTTGGTTGCCCTTTTTCTTAAACTCCCATTTTATCTTTGTTTCTTCACTTACGCTCCCACCTTTTTCAGTAGTTTATAGCTTTAAATATCTTTTATGGCTTCCTTTGTCGATGGAATTGCTTTCCTACCACAACACCTAGTCCTGTGCTCTGAGAAGGTATCCTCTTGGTGAGATCTACATTCAGAGCCCCACAACTCCCTGCCTTCCCTCCCTTCAAACAACAATGTGTTAAAATGTAGGGCCTTGTAGCACAGCATATGGACAGCAATAACTCCTGCCTCTATTTAGATCAAGCTCTAAACCATGTTTTAAAATCAGTCCAGAGGTTTAACCCCAGACAAAAGAAAGACTTTTTTCAGAAATGGATACAACCTACTTTCCTGCAGGCAGCTCGACTGCTTCCATTATCTGCTCATTTTTCCTCAAGACTTGATCCATGGGACTGCTTTCTTACCAATGCTTGTCACCCGAGGCAGTCTCTTAGATTTCTCTCAAAGGTAGTTTCACTAGACAGTGTCACTAGACAACTTCTTCCCTGCACCATAGATTTTACCCAGCTGTGCCCTCACAGAGGATTTCCCCTTATTCCAAGCCTTTCAGAGATGTTCAGGATGGCTCCCAAGATCAATCCCACAAACCCCACATGATCTACCCGCTCTCAGCTTCACCAGATGGAATCCTTCAGTGTTTAATCTCTTTGCAAAACTGCTCATCAGAATTTCTGCAGACATAGTCTCTAATTTGGGTTCCCCAAGTCTGCCTCCAATTGTCCAAGCTGATCAAAGATCCTTGCTGTGAAGACTCTTGCAGCCTTGGTGGCCTCTTCTGCCCTCCTCTCCACAGGTAAAGCTTTGAAACAGCACTGGAGAAACAAGACTTGTTGGAAGCCAAATTTGGCAGGATAGCTAGTGAAGAAGGCTGCTCCAAGGGCTTTATTCCTTCATCCTCAATGCACCTGGGCAGAACCAATTGGCCACCTCATGAATGGCAAAACGCATGTTGGGAATGTCAGAACTGCTGGAGAAAGTGCTCTTGTTTGCTTTCCAAAATTCACCTACTAGAGAGCAAACAATTCACTACATGAGACCTCCTACACAGCACTACCGAATAAATCTTTGGTAATGTAGGACAATCTTAGGATGTTGATTTTAATAAGAGTACATTTCTTAGCTTTTAACGAAAGTACCTAGGGACTTTAAATTGGAGTGGTAACAGGTTGGTAATATACAAGATAAGGAGACAAAACCTGCAACTGTTCTCCTTTATATGCATTTGGACTATCTTGGACTATGCCACAGTATAAAAACATCCTTCATCTGTGACACCTCCCCTGCCTTTCCTACACGCATATCCATCTACATTCTTTAGGAGTACAATGGCATTCTAAGTAACCCAATCTTGGTGCTGACTGAAAAGAAATTAGCTCTTAAATTTAGGATTCATGTAGTGCCTCCCAGAAAAAAAAGTGACAGATTTAAACTTGAACAGTTCAATCTGGCAGTTCATATCTATGAGGTAATCATTGGGATTCAGAGGTATCCCTCTTTTTTCAGAACAGAGTAGGACTATTCCCACTGTGAAGCACATCTCGTTTTCTTATCTAGAATTTAGAAAATGTGGAACAATGCATTCCATGGTTCAGAGCAAAGAAAATGTGGGAATCAAATGCCCTAATTACATTATATTCCTTTACCTCCCTATAAAAAAGGGAAAAGAATAATCAAACAAGTCAAAATCTGCCTTTTATTCCCTCTCTACCTGGGCTTCATGACGAATTCTAGTTATCATTATCTCTCTGGGCAGAAACTTGGTACTTAAGCTGTTTCCCAGGCTGGACCTTTCCCGGCATCCCTCAGCACCACAAAACTGGTCTAGAATCCCTAGACTAGAATCCCTCAGCACCACAAAACTGGTCTTTTCCAGACAAGGTGTATTTCATGTGCCTCCTTCACATGAGCTAATGACGGCCACAGCGCAGACCTATCTTCAGCAGCTCCTATGTATCTCTCTCTACTGTCTGAAGCCTGACCAAGACAGAAGAACTGCAAGGAAGGAACAAACATCTCAGCCCTCAGTGCTCTTCCTTTTGCACTAAAAGGATGAGAAAAGGTATCTGGAACTTCATGGCAAATCATGTCAGCACAGCCCCTTGTCTCATTGACTTATGTACAGAAAACCCAAATAAATTCTCCAGGAGTTAGAGATGCAAGTCTCTGCAACATGGTGATTCAATATATTAATCTTAGGGGAATAAAATTATCTCAAATCAAATGAAACTTCATTTCATCAAGGCCCTACTGTCCCTCAAACATAGAAACTGCAATAAAGTCTTGATGTCCAAGCAGAGAGTAGAGAAGACTTCGCCATGGTGAAGAAAGTCTTAGATAGGTGCAAAGTGTTTGTTAGCTAATTAACACAATATCAGAGCTGCTAATGTAACATTTTTTTTTTTCCACCAGAAACCCTTCATTATTGAAAAAGCTTCACTTTACCAGTTTCATTGTCACTGGTTAACTTGTCCTCTCTCTCTTCCCTCTCTAAAGTGCTGCTTGCTGAGGATATACTGGATGCAGAACAGTTGTCTTTTTCATTCACTTCCTCATTCTGCCTCTCTTTTTCACTGAGTATTGCACTTTCTTCTGGCTCTCTCTCTGGTCCTTGCTCCACCTCACTCTCTGGTCCCACCTCTGTAGCCTCTATTTCCTTGGGTGTCTCCGTTCCCTGCTTGGCCTCAGCCTCAGCCTCCTGCTCTGGTTCTGGTTCTGGTTCTGGTTCTGGTTCTGGTTCTGGTTCTGTCTCTGTCTCTGGTTCAGGTTCACTGGCACTCACTGGTGGAGAGAACAATGGGAGAAAGAGATTCACTTAACAACGGAGCCGTCTCAGGTTCACCTCTCGAAACGAGAGCGACGTGAGGGTTGTACAAGTGCCTTATGGAAAGAAAATAAAACGCAAGTCCACGGCATGCTTAGGAACATTAGGAGCAACAGACTGATGGATGTTGTGCGACGACAGCCTTGCAAGTGAGAATGGCCTGGCAAGCCCCCTCACTCGCTGTCTGGAGCCAGCCTACTATTTTTATACATACTTCCACAGCTGCAGTGTTGGACTCGCACAAGGATTTGAACGAACCAGCAGAAAATGGGCATCTCACCTGAGCATTGACAACTCAGTGCCTAGACAGAGCCAGGAAAGAAGAGATTTAAAAAAAACAAAACAAAACAAAAAGGAGGGTGATTGTGGCTTTTTGTTGAATTTTCTTTGGGTTCTGGAAGAATTCTTTTTTCACCTGATGAGGAACACTTCAACAAAAAAAAATACAAATATTAGTTTTAATAACACATTTGAATGGCACAGTCTGGAAATGGCACTGTCACACATTTGGCTGACAAAAACCATATGTTGTTTCATGCGTATTTACTTCAGAATAGCCACATCAAAACTGAACAAAGTTTCCAACTGCTTGGCACATGGCACATATTTAGTTTCCAATTGGTTGGCATATGGCATACGGTGAGCTTTTTTATCAGTTGGCACACAGCAAACACTGTTGATAGTACACTTGGCTTCTTCTTCCCTGCTTTCCCAGTGAAATTAATTCATTCACCTTTAGGGGTTTTAGCTGTAACAGCAGATTTTCACATGCAAATATTTTCTGCATGCTGCAAAGAAACTGAAGGCATCCACACATATTCACATCAAGCAGCTCATAATTCTCTGAAACCTGAAATGGCCATGCAAAGAGTGGCAAAAATGGGCATGCATGTTAGCTCTGCATACTTCCCAAATTCCCTCTATACTAAATCTTGTGTTGGGTGGCTGAACTATAATGACCAAGTCACATTTGTTTTGTCCCTCTGTTAACTATTTTTCATTACAATATTGCAAAAGAGTCTTCTGGACTTCTCCTTGTCTTTGGATTATGGGAAATACAATGAGAATTTCTTCAGGAACTACATGAACCTTTGATGAGAAAAAAAGTATCACATGAAACACTGGAATGCAATCCAAGTACTTCAGTCCTCTAGTGAGCAGGTAAGTAGATTTATCCCAAGTAAATATAAGCCAAAATAATGAAGATCACATTCTTCTCCGCTGAGAGCACCTGAAAGTCTAATACTACGTATGCAGGCACATCTGCACATGCCTCGTTTCTCTAAATGCATCTTACCTATAACTGAATCCTGGACACTGCCTAGGAGAGAATCAAAGTTACAGAGGGCTGTCAAGAAGCTGGCAGATTCTACAAATCCCAGTGATGTGTTTCTCACCACAGCTGTCAGTGTGTAGGTATAGCACGAGAACATTTTAAAGTCAAGCCAAGATTTGAATATAACGGAGATGGAAGCTTAGGAATTCTTCAGGAGTTCTTGGAACTTATGTGGTACTTCAGCATGAAAGATTCTCAGCTTGCCATGGTACAATGCTCCATATATACAAATGTCACCAATTCATCCGCGAATAATCATAATTGCATATGAATTTTAGATACCTCTCTCTAAAAAAAAAGCTGTCATGCAATAGCCAAAAAGGTCAACTCCAACAGCTCAGATGGAGAAAGTACGCGATTAAAACATGGCCAGGACTCCTAATGCTTATTATACTTTTGTCGTTATGAAGCTACACTGAAGATTCAATAGGAAAAAGCCAGGGGAGATGTAAGAAATGCTTGAGAAAATTGAATGTTCAAAAGAATTCCAGATACTCTTCTAACAAGAAATATTCCACACATACCAGAAATATGCAGCAAATCGGCAGAATCTAATACATAACAAAGAGTAAAGAGCAATATACTGACATAGGCTGCTCTTTTGAGTTCAAGGAATAACAAAATCTAAGTACTAGAAAAAAACAAGGATATGTCGACACTCATTTTGACAGCTTCTCTCTCTCTCTTTAGGGATAATATCAAACAGTCCACCTACAACCCAAATAACTTAAAAATAGTATGCTAAGCCCAGCAGCACTTCCCTTAAGAAGCAGTACAAAAATCAGTCTGCCAGGAAACACTATCAAGAGAACAAAGTCAGCATCACTTGCATTACCATCATGTAATCCATTGTGGTGATATTTATGAGGACTTCATCATTTCTTCATTTTAGATCTTTTCTGAAGATGTAAAGAATAAAATTCTCAGTGAATGCTTAGTAGTGGCCTATTTGAAATGAGCTCTAACTTTCAGTCCCACATCTACTGGGTCCAGTTTCATACCAGATGAAACACTATGTGGCAACCTTACAGGTGGCAAGAGAAATAAATAACAGACCAAGCTCTCTCCCCTGTCTTCAGACTTCTATTGGGGGAGAGTGCAAAGGCTCAGGAAAGCAAGCCTGTTTGTATCAAAAAGCATCAGCAGCAAAGGAGTGCCAGAGATGTTAAGAAGCATGATACCTTTGTAAGCTGATCCCTTCTGAAAAGCAAGGCTAAGAACTTACAATACAGTAGAGGGATCTGGACATTTCCTTTAATACTTAACTAAGAATGAACTTTGAAGCAGACACAAGATGTCATATCCTCTTGATAAGAACTCAGTCCTCCAGCCCTATAAGCCTCCAGAGAGAACAAACAT
The DNA here is from genome assembly GCA_013396875.1 of Vireo altiloquus. Classification (NCBI taxonomy): domain Eukaryota; kingdom Metazoa; phylum Chordata; class Aves; order Passeriformes; family Vireonidae; genus Vireo; species Vireo altiloquus. The sequence continues at coordinate 25,291 of VZRF01001592.1, forward strand.
CCCCCTGGGCCCACATCTAATCCCCTGTCAGGCTAATTGATTAGTCAACCACATCCTCATTTATTTTCTCTGCTTTCCACTTGGAGGTGTGAGATACATATGCTGAGTGTCTCTTGTGGATGCATACAGTAAGTGTGAAAATGTGAATGAATGTCTGCCCAAGACCTCTTGGTTCAATTGTTCAGGCATCGCTAAAAGTCTTGGCTGTTATCTCCCTTCAGCTCCTCCAGCACAGGATTCCTCTTCCCCTGAATTGTGCAGGGACTCCCTTTCTCACCCCACTCCCACTCCAGTCTTTTCCTCCCACTCCTTGAGATGGTAAGAACAGGTGCAGAGTGAACTGGCTCTTTCTTCATGCTGTCAGAAACAATCCTATTTTGTCCCCCCACCCCAGTTCCTGCTCTGACTTTCTTTGGCTTTACAACAGGGGCTGCACTGGCCTCATTGCAGGCTCATGCTCTGGTGCTTCCCCATCTGCTGAGATGCTCATCATCAGTCATGCTTTGGGCAGTATTTGAACCCTGCTCAACTACCAGTATGTTCAGAAGGTCTCCTACTGTCTACAGTGTGCACTTGTGTTGGCCTGCTTGCTTCCTCAAGTGCTGAAAAGATGATTCTTTCAGAGAAGGGTTCACCTGCAATTCCTTTGTAGATTGGCTTCAGAGATATCTCAGTTACTGTTGGTCCTCCTTTACTGCATACTTGCACTTCACAAAACATTCTCCAATGAAATTACAAAAGAGTAAGTAGCTGCTCTGAAAAAAGAAACTAAGTTCCTTTTTGCAGTTATGGGGCTGCCTTCATTTCCTCTGAATGCCATAACACAAGTTTTACAAGATTAAGTCCTACAAGACTTGATTACTGCAGTGGAACCAATTGTTTTATATGAGAAAACACCTCAATAAGTCCAGATTTTTATATTGGGTAATGATATTGACATGTTTCACAGTGTGAGACAAAGTTCCAGAGACAGAATCTGTTTCCTTCTTAGTACCGGTAGATACTGGATGGCCAAAGGATATTTCAGCACAAAGAAATAAAATAAATCTGACTTCAAAAATTCCTTATTGTTTTGCTAGTAGATGAACACTCTTTCCCCTTGACCTCAGGTTCTGAATTCTGCCGCTGAATATCACACATCTGTTAACATCATTCTTGAAGAGTCTTTACAGCATCCTATGCACAGAACCAAGGAACTGTTTTCCTTCCACATTTTCATTCCTGCTTGGGAAGCGGGTGAACCCCATGCTAAAAGCAACCGCTTGGGGTACAAGTAATCTGAGTTCTGTCCATGCCTCTGTTTCAGCTTTTCTACAACTGGCTTGAGCAAGTTAATGCTTCATTTTCTCTACCGATTAAGTGGGATTCATAATCCTTCCTATGAAGAGTAAAATGGAGATTTTAATTCGATATGGAGCATAAGGAGGTCAGGTATAGAGTATAGAGACCATGGCACAGTATCCCATATTAAGCCTGTCCCCCGTTGTCAGGTATCCAATAATATGGGCACTTCCAGGTGGTGTGTCCTGCCCACGTGCTCATGACTTCCTATGACCTTTCCAAGGCTTTTGGTAGGTTTGAAAAAGCACTCATTCCCCATGCACAGATCCCACTGAAGTATGCAGATTTCAGGCCTCTGCTCAGGTTCTGTCCTGGCCATCTGCCTGCAGCTGCCCTTGGCTGGAAGCCTACCCTGCCCCATCCATATACTGTCTCCTTGTGGTCTATCTGCCAGGCTTCCAGGTGCTGCCCTCCAATGCCTACTATATTACCAGGAGTTTTAGTAGAGATGTCCTGTCTACCCACATGTTGGTTGATAGCTTTGCCATATTCTGTCTGTCTGAAGCCGCCCTGTACACCTGCTCTAAATGTATTCTCCAAATGGATTGTGCTGCTCCATTTCATGCTGCAATTTTTTTTAATGCTTCCAGGAGAAATATGTTAAAATAATCATCACAAGAGATACTTGCTCCCTACCCAGCTCTGAAATCCTAATGGTGGAAAAATCCAGCTTATTTGCTCTAAAAGCAATATAGGATCAAATAAAATGGGTTTTTGGATGTTTCTGACTATCAATATTGGAGGAAAATATCTGTGGTTTCTACGTTCAAATGATTCCAGTGAGACTCTTAAGGTTCCAAACAAGAAAACTGGGGAATATAATTGAGAAAATACATAAAACTAAATAAAATAAACTTCACCTACTTAGTACGGTGAGGACAAACATATGCATCATTCAGTATTTGTAACATTTTTCTTAAATTGCCTTGCTTTATAGCATGCTACCAGCCATAACACTCCATAAAACCAAGCAGTGCAAGTTACAAATGCATTAATCACCAATAGCATGTAGCAGGAAATCAAATAAAATAAAAATGAGTGATGGCGATAATTTGCCCTCAACATGCATTCTAGCTCCCAGTGTTAATGCAACATCATGTGGTGCAAATATAAATCTGTATGGCGTGTGTTGTTTTGAGGACTGAAGGAGAGGTACACGATGCAAGTGGCAGAATGACACACACATACACACACACAGAAAACATTGCTCTGTACACCAATAAATTATATGACAGCAAACCAACCGTGCAAACACTGGTTATACTTTCCTTTTTACTAATTGTCTGTGGTCTCTTTTAAGTCCTTTATGACTTGTGCTACAATTTTAAGAGTTTTTTTTGGTATTAAAAATAATCAACACACTCCCCCTGCCTTCAATTCAAGACCTTTTCTGTTTGTCACATTCAGCCTGTGCTCTACTGGAAGGTTATTAAAATCTTGGCATTCATCTGTTGCGTTTCTTTCAGAGAATCCACATACGCAAAATCTGTTGGCAGGAATACTGTTTGTCTAGTATTCAGTAACTTCTCATATATAAGGAACATGACACTAAAATTAAAATCCTCTGTATTCTCTATTTTCTAATTATTCAATTCGAAGAGCAACAGACAATGATAGTATAAATCATAGCAACAATTAGCATTGTATCCTACTATTGAACAGATTACATGATATCCAAATCAATGCAAAAGAATAAGAAATTCAGGAAGACAGGATGGAACAATGTGAGACCCTTTACTTTGGCACCTCATAGATTATATTCTTGCACTCAGGCATCAAAAATCACCACTATCCCAAGAGAAACTATGATAAACTCAGCATTGTTTCCCCTGCCCTCCTTTTCACTTACCTTCTGAGGGCTGAGGAGTTCCACAAGGGATGGAAGGGGTCTTCAGCTCTTCCTGGGACTCTATGGATGCTGGGCTGACACACTTGGGTACAGGTGAGGATGGAGCTGAAGGAGATCTCAGGTTCAAGGACAGCTCACTTCTGCCTCGGCTGACACTCCGACTCTTCAACTCCTTCTCATACTCCTCTGCTGCCAACTTCTCCAAGTATTTGTATCTGAAAGTTAAATTCCAGAGGGTTTCCGTAAAGAAAAAGAAGCCTGTGGCTGACGCTTGTTTATGGATGAAACACCTGCAGAGAATGAGCTGACTTCCTGACACAAGGGGTACAGCACTGAACTGCCTGCTTGCCCAATCTGCCAAAAAGTGCACACCAAAGCAAAGATTACTGCCCTGAAAAATGTTAAATTGCTCATTAAAATACAAAAGCAAAAACCAGCAGAGTTAAAGAACCTTTAGATAGAGTATTTTGTCTGCACAGTCCTTCTCCTTTTGGAAGCATTTGTCTGCCCTCCTTTTCACCCTCCTCCTTCACCTCCTCCTCCTCCTCCTCTTCCTCCTCCTCTCAGCCCTCCCTCTCCCAAAACTAAAACGGGAGGGGAAAAAAAAGCCAAAAGAAGAAAAAAACCCCTCCAAACTCAGAGCCCCTTAATACTGATGCAAATTGCCAAAATCTGAGACTTGCTGTAAGGAGAGGAAAATGCAGCAGACAAAAACAGATCTCCCTGAAAATAATACCAATAATAAAAGTTTGGATTGACTATCTAAAGACTCTGAACCTGCTTCTATTTGCTCTGAGAGCAATGCACTGGAATTCACTTTGTTCTCTCCAGAGCCTACAATGGAAAGTTTCTTTTTTTTATTCTGAAAAATTTCTCTGCCGGACTCAGACATCCAATAGCTTGTACCTGACGTCACATGTAGTTTATTCATCAAAGTCACTTTAAAAGAACAAAGATACATCTGTTTTGCATTTTAGGCAGGCAGAACTCACTAACTGTTTATTAAGACCAGCTACCAATCATATTCTTCATAGTATGCTTTATACATTTCGACCAAAATAACTTTTAAATATGTGCTTGTTCCAGATGTCTGCTAATTTTATCCACCATTATTTGCTAAGGAATAAATTCATGAATACAGCTGGATTGAGCTTTAGACTGTTTGCCTTATCCACAAGTGAGCTGTTAAACAGGTTAATCAAGACTACTGCTTATGTCCCTGAAACTCTGGTCATTCCCTGTAACACACTGTTGTAAACACTTCATAACAGTGAACACCTCTCCTCCCCTCCTCTGCATCACTGACAGCCCAAATAAGTGTACGAGGGTGCACCAAAGCAGGCAGGGTAAAGAAGTCAGCCATATGTGGTAACAAACATGCTTAGTACATATGGTAGCCACACACGCATGCATATTTGCAAACATCCATATAGAGCACAGAAATGTGTCTTTGAAGAGCAGTCCTTGTGTTTTCAGAGGCAATTTGCCTTATTGCAAACAGCAATAATGAAGAACAAACTCATTTTCCTTTATTCCTCCAGAGGTATGCACAGGCTTTGAACAAATTCTGCAAGAAAAAGAACCCCTACAGACTCTGGATGAAAATATAACAAGCTACATACTTGCATGGTTATAAAATAGGAACTGTTTACAATTCTAACATGAAGCCAATTCTCGAGACTGAATCTTGCCTTTTCAATAGAGGGGAAAGCCTTGCTCTGGCATCAGCATGATGTTTGTTACAGTTCACGAAGCCACTCTTTCTTTGAAAGCTGGGCACTTACGTACGGTGCCTTCTGCCTCCTCGCAAGCAGAGCAGATGGGACTCCAGACTCATAAAGAGCCATTCAAACTGATCCTTTGGCACAAACAGGTACAGCCCAGCTGGCTGCTGCCGAGGGGGTTTTGCAGTTTGCCAACAGACTACAACAAAGATCCGGATGGATCCTTCTATAATGGGGAGAGCTACAATGTTTTACTGTCCTCAGTTCTTTTTCAGGTGCTTTAACATTTTCTGTAGCTGTGTGCTGCACCGCCAACCAGCAAAGCAGAGATTGTCATCTGGAGGCAACTTTTCAAAATGTATCTAGTTATTATACTGAAACAAAAAAGGGAACCAGAACAGCAACTCCAGTGGGAACGCATCAGCAGAACCAGTTATGAAATGGGAAGCTTAATAAATAGGTATAACTGAGAAATAAAAAATCATTCAAGAATCAGTTATTAACACTTCACACTTGATAAATGACATTATTTAGGTTATTTTTTGTTTCTGACAAACATCTTCATAATGAATGAATGCCAAGAGCAGATATGCAAGGTCCCGTGAAGACCAAAATCTGAAGGAGTTGAAAGGATGAGTTACCATACCTCCATACCACAGGATTGACACCATATATTCTTTTACATCATGGAAACCTGCAGACATCATCACACCTAGGCTGACTCTTCTCTACAGACAACGAGCCAAAAGTCTGTGGCTATCCATTTGGTATTCCTAATGAACATGACTGGACTTACCATCTTCAGGTAGACGAAAATGTTATGATGAGTTCTCTAGAGATCAGCTCCCAAGCCCTGACGGCAACTTAAAATGTTAATGTACCAACAAAGTCATGGGGTGGAGAGCATTTGAGCTGTATCTCACACCAGAGAGGGCTTGGGAGCTCACCTTTCTTGGTTTTATTCTTTAATTACCACTGGAAAACACCCAATCAAGCAAAAGGAAAAGGCCTCAAACCATAGAACAGCAAGAACTGACATGGAAGAAACATACAAATCTGTTTTCAGCTATGATTTTAGGCATCCTGAGTACAGGATTTTCTTGCAGTCTATGCTCTCTCATAAGACAAGTTGACATGCAACTTCCTATAGGAAATAAAACCTCATTTGTGCAAAGGTGTTTGTTAAAAATGTAGTTACAGAATGCCAATGTAATGGACTACTGGTGCAAGACTTCATTTGCAGAAGTTTTCTCCAATATTTATGTGCTGTCAAAGCAAACATGTCTTTCCTCTTTGTGAGTAGGAATCGATAGTTTAACATCTCAGTTCAAAAGAGCCCTAAGGATAAAAAAACATTCATAATGAACGGTGAAATAGTCTCAGATTGCACAGCAGTGATGGTGAATATTTCCCCAAAAATACTCCAGTTGGCATTTTCCCTTACAACTTGAAGAGAATTATTGAATTCTACAACTCTGGAGAATTCACTTCTAATTTGTTTCAAAACTTGCAGATGAGCATGCTCACTGAAAAAGGTTTTACTCAGCTCAGAGCAGTGTATGATGCTTATGTGCTCAGATGCATTTCATTTCAGAAAATCCTTTAAACTATTTGTAATTGTTTTGACTGGAAGCCCAATGGAAAGCCCATCCACCTTTTCTTACTCCTAGAGATGTTAAAGTAATTTTTTAATATTAGCTACTTCAGCCACAATAGATAAAACTTCAGTCTGCAGAAATAAACTGTCTCCTGTATGATAATTTTGTGAAAAAAACCCCAAAACACAAAAGCAACCAAAAAAACCCCCCAAGTTAAAACATAGCAACACAATGATTTCGAAGATGGCTGCTCTCTTACTTAGATAATGTAATTCCAATTCTTGACAAAACAAAAGTATCTCCAGAGAGTAATCCTTAGGGGACCATAAAAGCAGAACTGAAGCTCTCTGGATGATTTTTCATCTATTTGTACAGTAACTTGCATATTTTCCAGGTAAAAACAAGTGCTCCCTCTAGGATGCAATTACTAGAGGAGGTAGAAATGAAGCTACAAAAAGGCAGAAGTCTTTAGTTGAGTATTCCTTAAAAATATGCTTTCATAAGCACATACCTTCCAGCCTAGCCCAGAGCTTCCAAACCATTTCATTGAATTAAAAGAAAAAAAAAAAAGAAAAAAATCCCAAACCCTCAGTCCCTTTAAATATGCTATTTAAATAAAACAATGCCCCAATGATAAACACTGCTAAGTTTATAATTTACTTGCTGATGTTTAGAGAGATCAGCAAAGAAAACTTGGCTCTGAAAGATAAAAATATGCTGAGAGTGGGTCAGAACCATTTCCATCAGCCTGTCACTGCAGTTTTGCAATGCTTGTGACCCCAATTTCCTCTATCCTCAGTTGCCTTTTCTGACCCTCCAGAAAGCTTGAGACCCACTGGCTGAAAAAGACAGGCCTATTCAATTTATAACTCTACTAAATTTGGGCAAATTTCTGAGGCAAATGAGGTAAGCTTATTTCCCACACAAACAGATAAAAGATCATCAATCATTCTTAAGTATTCTCACTGCTCTTCATTTATTGCTGTGCTTACAGCTGGACTTCATTCTGCTCTTTAATTTACCAACTTCTTTCTTACAGAAGTCTTTTGGAATAAAAGTGTTTTGTGCAGGCAGAGTTAAAAATGTAAACACCCAACAGCTCCACAGTAAAGAATATAGGAAGTGCAAACAACCAGAGGGAAGGGTGGATGCATGATATACAAACCTCTCTTCTCTTGCTTGTCTTAGTTCTTCTCTTTTGTCTAAATAATCACGGCTAAAAAGAGAATTACAGTAAATTGCAGCAGAAACCAGAAGAAAAAGGTAAGCAGTAGAAGTATGAGTACAACAGGAGAAACTAAAAGTGGTACAAACAAACTGATCAGAGACAATGAAGGCTGTTGTCAACAAAAATTGTTTGTTTTTGCAAAAATTGCTGGCAAGTGTACACTTATCCATACTTATGCATACACCACCAAATAAAAACCTGTAAAAAGTGAAAAACCTGAAGCATGCTATGAAACCTGGTATCTGAAACGAGGTACAATGAAGTGCACTTATCCATAGTGAGCAGGCACATGAATGGCTGTTAAACCATCCCTCATCTGCTCCATCTCAGAATGCCCCAAGGCAGTGACTGCAGCCCCTGGCAGGACAGACCGAGGCAGTGAGCAAACCTTTTGGCCTTCTTTCCAAGGAACTTTTCCTTAGTGAGCTTTAGTTGCCACGGCTGGAAACAGGACAGCAGACTGGCTTTACTGAGGACAATTCTGCATTCCAAGCGGGTTTGGGCAGTGCCATTGGACAGATAACAACCTTTCACTTCCATATTTTTCACCCCAGGTTTTAGATACAAAACTCCTTTCAACTCAACTGCCCCTCCCACAGCTCCTCAAGTAACCCATATATTTAACTTTTGCCAAGTCAAGTTTGCTGGATGCTTGAGTACTATGATTTTGGACAGGCCTGCCACATCCACAAACATGGATGCAAATTTAACTCAGAGCACAGCAGAACCCAGTGAATGTCCAGCCTGTCTCAATATCACAGCGAGATGGTTCATGACAATATATTTTTAATATTTAGTTGAATCTGGTAGAAAAAACTGATGAGACCTTCACTTTATCTGCAAGATTCTTTCACAGTGTAACCTGTGAGTATCAGAAAGATTTTCAGAACTACTCCTTTTATTGATAACCCCTGTTTTTTTGTCTTTATACTGTGTAATTAAATGAATTACTTATCTTCTATTATACCAATAGCTATCAAACATCGGCTTGCAAGTGCTCTTCAAAAGTCCTTTAACAGGGAACACACATTACTGTTTCAGGTCATCTCCACAAGCTTTGAATTCTGAACTGGTTATCCTTCTACAATATTCAAAAAGTATTCTAGGAAATCTTCAACAGGCAGATTTTAACATTACTCTTTTCCTTCTGACAACTTTCACTCTTCCCTACAGCTGAAGAATAACCACTTTATTTTAGGACATATTGTTCCACCTATACAATGGGTACAACAGTCCTTCATATTGAGAAAGATGTTCATTCTGTAAAGCGTCCCTTTAGTTAGCAATAGCTTATGAAGCTTTATAGCTCCTCTCCTAATCTTCCAGCTCTACTATCCTCCAGCTCTTTCACAACTAGTGATGCTCTCCTTTAAATTATCCTCAATTTGTCAATAATGGTGCCAGAACCTAGTGCAATGTTCTTGAGGCAGAGTTGGAAAGAATGAGATAACAAATGAGTCATGATGATAAATCCAGTACAGCTCACGAGTTTAAAGACTGAACTGCAAGTGCTATTTTTAATCAAAAATACATCTTCAGAGACTGGGTTTCTAGCCAGACTGATGATATGATAATGAAATCCCAGGAACTCTTATGAAACTGTCCATGACTGCTTGCTGTGACTTTGTCCTACTCTTGCCAGTTGTTTAATCAACTGTGGGATGTTGTCTGTCTGTGAAGTCTGGTGGCTTTGGAGACCCTCTGCTCAAATAAAAGTTTTAATTTTTGGGTGATCACAAAACTCAAATCCAAAAGATGAAAACACTGGGCATTGAAAAATAAATATGTAACACAATCATGGTGTTTAGTTAATCAGTTTCTGACTCCGAAATAAAGGGATAAAAATGTATATTTTGATTTTAAGAAACCTCTTTTAGTGACAGAAAAACTACTGTAGCCAACCTCTACTGAAATGTGCAGATCTGTTATTCAAACAGGTCAATCTGCCAAATGCCCTGTTGGCTTTTTTGGTCTGGGAGTTTCCTTTCTGAAAGATCATGTTGGCTGTCCATGGCAGCCTGCAGCAGCCTGATGATACCACTTAGAGGGAGAGTTTTTGGAAGAGGCTGGAAGGCTGCAACCTTATTGTTTCTGTTTCAGGAGAACTTGGGCAGCTGTTGGCTGCCAAAGATCCTATTATGGTGCTCTTCCACCTTCCCTCTGCCTCTCATTTCCTTCTAAACCAGCTATCTTCTGGAGCCAGAAGAATATCAATCGACCACTTGTAAGTTACTTCTCTTTCCAAATTCACAGAATCACAGCCTGTTTCCACTTCTTACTAAAGGGATGATTACAGGGAAAACAATCCTCCATACTAATAAACAAGCTACCATGAAACTCTGTGCCATCTTTTCCATAACTACCAATTCTAAGGCTACACAACATTTATGTTACCATTCTTTAAGTTATTACATTATGTCTTCTACCTACTAAAAATACGTTTATTTTTCACCCCAGTCTATATTGAAACCAACTGATTTCTTAGTGTACACTCTTCAGACTGTAGGCAAACAATTTCAGGTATAGGTTCTATTTCTATCCTTGGCCCACTGCAGTCTTTGTTAATGTCTCTGCTGGGATTTCTAGGCATGGATTGAAGGGGATGAGGAGCCTTGTCTCTTACTACCCTCAGGCAGCACATCCTGGGATCCCACATCATACAACATTTTCTCAGATGTGAAAATGCAAAGTCCTACATTCAGCTATGGCATTTGTCTGGCCAAGGTTTGAACAGTAATTTTGGTCATTACTTTTTGTTGATTCCAGGAGGAAGAGACACATGTTCAGAAAAGCAAGAAAAAGTAGCTAAAAACCACTACCATACAGCAAGACATTTTTACTTCACATAACTTAAAAACAAAAAGGTGTTTCGGTGCTGTCTGTTTCCTCCCTTCTTGATACCTTTGTCCCACTGTTTCACGTTCAAACCTTATGCCTCACTGGGATTATAATTTGGTGAGTATATTAGCTAATAAAACTGAGCCTCTGTACATACCCAGGCAGTAAAAGTGGCTGCCTTTAAAAAAAATTGCTTTTTTATTAAATGTCAAATATCATCATGTGCTTAATCTATCAGTTTTTAAGATACTTAGATCAAGAAAAGTATCTAAACAGAATATGTACCTAAACAGAAAAACTATTCATCAATTCAATTATTTTGCAGCTGATTGACCAATCTATCACAAATTACAGCAAGAGACTGAGAGCAGATTTGGGTCCTACTTGAATTTGTTTCTTTCTTCACGTTCTATCCTTTGCAACCTTTCTTCTCTCTCCTGACGCCGTCTTTCTCTTTCTGCTGCCAAGGACTCCTGGTGCTGCCGAAAAGATGATGTAAGGAGACCACCCAAGGCTGGCCTGCGGAAAAGGAAGATTAGATTTCTCAGTGTCACTTTTATTGATTGTACTGGCAAGAAATGAGTAGCAATCATTCAGCAAGTAACATAGTCCCAACCAGTAGAATGACATGGCAATATTTACATATGGATCTTTCAAAGCATTGGCGAACTGTCTTCTTGCTGAATTGATTATAGATTCTGTGATGAGCTGAAGAAAAACAGGGTAGCCTTTTAAATTGCCAAATTTCTGAAGTACAAATAAAGTATGTGTAAAAATTCTTCAATCTATTTCAACTGCAATATTATCTAAACTTTTTTTTTAAATTTATAATCCTGTTAATGGAAAAGATGAATCCTGTAAAGGATTTGTGAAATTTTAAAGAAAAAAACTGTTATGCAATGATGTTAAAAACAGATGTATCACAAGCACATGAGAATCCTCTATACAGAAAAACAAAAGTAAGAAAAGATGTCAGAAGTGCCCTACAGAATTCAAATACTCTCTTAAGTATCAGGTATATTTTGCCTTTATACATTAAAAAATTAGGTTATCATGATTTCCCTGCTGCATGTGCTGTAAGAGCAAGATGAATCACATATTAGAACATATCAGTAAAACACACAGGGACAATCTTCCCAAACAATTCTTGGAAACTATCAAAAATGATGGCCTCTGCAGTAAAGACTTTTCAAATATATAAAGCTACATTTATATTCACTTATAGTTTGGTGTTGACATAGATATTTTATTGGCTTTACTGTAAGAAGTACTTTGTCTGGGAGAGTGGGTCCTCTTATACAAGCTTCCCCCAACATTGGTACCACCAACCTCTCACATGGCAATGGAGTGACCTCAGAGCAAACATGTCTTTCTTTCTGTCTCTTAGGCAGGAAAAAGTCCATAGTCTACAGAGCAGCTTTATACAGATGCACACTGATTGAATTAGACTGATAAAATCAAAAAGACATAACTCATGTAGAGTGGTTTCTGTGCATTGTTGTAACATGAGTTTCGCAATGAAAGGATTAATGAGAGAAATAGATACTGCCTTTTGTGAAATGAAACTAAACCCTGCCTGCCTAGAGGAAGGCTCCTTAACCAGTTATGCAAACCTGAATAAATTTTCCTTATTTTTAAGAACTCAGACCCTTTCCCTTATTTATTTACTTGCCTATGGCTGCACAGTAGGCATTTAGCATAATGGCACCAGTTTGCTAGTTAAAATAGGTGCAGAAGAAGACAAAAATATTAATGCAAAACTATCTTCCCCAAGTGTCTATGTCTGTACAAGCAGGAACACCACAAAACATAGCCATTTCAGCCCCACTGGCAGCAGGGCAGCATGAATATAATGTCAATAATTTTGAAAATTGAATTTCAATATGTCATATCCCACCCGCATAAACATTACATAAGATGGTATAAAACTTGATATTCTGTAAGCATCTCTGCTGGCACTCCTCCAAAGCTACAGTATCAATGCTGGATCACACTCAAAACCATAAAAATCTCTAATATGCTTCAGCACTAAGAAAAGGGGGAAAAAAATCCTTAAACCCTGACAGTCAAGTACGTGTGGTGAATTTTCCCTTGAGCATATTTTAAATTTATTTTAACTTTTGACCTCTTAGTGCATGTTGCAAGAGAAAGCTCTTAGCAGAAACAGTAGCACCACTGTACTAAAATTCAAAAGCTAGAGCTCCATCCCTGTGGTAGCATGGATGAAAAATCATGGCTATACGGTTGGATATAAAACCAGAAATTACTCTTGGAGGGGGTAATGACCCCATGTGAAGATATTTGGAAATTAACTAGGAGAGATGGGCAAAAGACAGTCCCTATCAAGTCTGTGTTTTTATCTGTTTTGTGTATTCAGCTTGATATCCCATCCTGCCCAGCTGCCATGAAGTCTGCAAACTCCATTTAGAGTCAAGAGAAGGTATGGCTTAAAAAAGACTGAAGGAAAATTAAAGGGAAGGGTGGGGTGATGCTGAGAGACCAAAAGAGTGATTGTAGCTCAGCACATCATCTAGCAGGCTGGAAATCTTCAGCTCAGACTGAGCTCTTTGAGGCCCTACAATAAATGCACATTCTTATGCAAGGGATTACAAGGAAATCACATGGAGATGCATAGCTTAGTCCTGCAGACGGGATTCTAAGCTAACCTTGGTAGTAAAATACCTCCACATAAAACACCTTGTTTGGAGGTTTGATCTAGCATAGTTTGGCTAGCATTGCTCACTGGGCTAAAATTTGCAGAGGTATGAACAGGAGCCTCACAATCTACATAGAAGATCCACAGCCATACGCCCACAAGAAAAGCCAATGTCCAAAGAACTAAAAACATTAGCTTGCCATCTCTTCAAAACTAATCAAATCAACAAAAATTAGTCAAAACTTGGCATTTCTGTGTTTCTCACTGGTTATGAGTGCATACTTCAGCTGAATCACGAGCTGCAGTACAGTGTGCACACACATACCAGATTCAATGCCTTTGTCCCAAACACAGCCTTACTGCGTACAACAGTTTGTAGCACAAAATGGTCAAATCTAACAATCCCAGCTGCCAGAAGGTTCTATACATAGAGGTCACAATTAAACAGACGGGAACATGGTCAGCTGACTCCTTGTGTGACGCCGACTTCTTGAAGCACAAAAGCCAAGGTTTGGGTCTTCGGTCATGTTTAGAAAAGAGGAGGCAGAGACAGCACTGCTATGGCTGAGTTAGTGCTTGCTCAGTGGTCACACCCTGCGGTGGCCAGCCCACCCAGCCACACACATCTGCCCTCCGTGGGGACCACACCTCACCCCAAATCCTGACACCAGCTGCCTTATGAAGCCTCACAACCTCAGCTTCGCTGCTGCTATCAAACACTGTAGCTCAACTGGTGTTTGGGTGCACCAATACTCTTTTTAATGTGAACTGCAACTGAAAATGTGCAGATTTTAGTATTGGTGATTTTCTACTGGTAATTTTCTACATGTGCATGAACCAAACCTGGGGTAAGCAGGTTACTTTCAGGGTGTACAGACCTGTACAGCACAGAGGAAAAGCAAGCATTAAGAGGTATTCCTCAAAAATTCTAAACAATTTGAAAAGAGATTAGTCTATATACAGTTTATTTACAAAATCTGATTTTTGTTTCTGTATTTGCCCAGCAATAACACTTAAAGTAAATGTTCCCTTTCAGTGAACACATACTTGAATTGCAAATGGCAGCATGACTGGCCAAACCAGCTGGTGGGAAGGCTTGGGTTGAGCCTTTGGGTAATTTTGTTGCTTTGATGCTGTTTGAAGGGTGACAATGCCTTCAGGCCTCAGGAATTTTTAGGTCTTATTGCTGTAGGCTGCATTTTAAAAACGGATAAGAAAGAAAAAGGCTAAAAAACTTCTGGCATTGAATCAAAGGTGATAAGAGATTTTAACAGAAAAGAGACTGTGAATACTCAATGAAAGCATAATAGAGTGATCACTCGCAAAATGGGGTTATATCTAATATATGCCAGCATTTTAGTGCTGGTGTCATATGTTACCAGCTGGTAATGTCAACCATTTGTTCAGTTCCACAAATACAATCCAGAAGGATGCCTACTCTGACTACTATTTTCAGTCTTGTAGAGAATGTAAGGCTATTAAGAATGGACTGTTAATATAAAAAAAATGTTAAGAAAAGCTTTCTAATGCCTGCTGTTAAAACCAGTAAAAGCTAAACAAGCTGTGTTATTACATTCTCATTCCAGAAAGCAAGCACACAACAAGAAAGTGTCTAGTCTGTGGATTTGTGAATAGAACTCCTCATCACAGCATCAGGACACAGGGCCAAAGAGGTCATTAGTTACTTATCTTACTGGAAGAAGAGACAGGAAAAGGAAAGAATAGGGAAAAAAAAAAAAAAGAAGGCAAAAAACATACACAGAGGATAGGATACAAAGCCAAAATGTTAACCGTAGGCCAAAGCTCTTCTAAATAAAAATTCAGCTAGCCTGACCTACAGCATTTAACAAAGCAATGAATTCGTAATCATTATTATAAACACAAATTCAGGCAGACACAAGATCTCTCACACTTTTTTGCAAGTTCTTGCAGTTTTCTGAAAATACTCTATCACGGACTATATATTGTGAAGAGGAATATGTGCCCTGAATTACTCTAATCTCGTTGCAAAATGAAGAAAATATTTCTGTGTTACTCTAAGTGCTTCGTGGCAGCAAAACTGAAATACTGAACTTCAAATGGTCTTCATTCACATAAGCTCTGAAGTACTCTTTTGTGGCTGCCTTTCCCTCTGTTTAGTTGGCTTTTTAAAATTTTCTAAATAGAAATGGTTATCTATGGGAAGAATACAAAATTCAAATGTATATTTTTAGGAGCTAAAAAAAATTAACAGATGACTTATGAGAGGGAATCCTTTTAGGTCATAAGGTTAATGTTCAGGATTGTCTTTAATACAACATGAGTCAAAGTCATTAATAACTTTAATAAGGAAGCACTAATTACCTAATTTTGCAAAGTGCTCCTGTTTCAGCAGTCATGGGAATGCTAGAGGGAGGGTACAACAGTCAGCAGCTCCTACTCAGGCCTTAAGTAACTCTAAATGTCTCTTGGCTTTAGCAAAATAAATCTGCTTTTCAGCGTAGAAATAGACAAAAGGGAAGGCAAAGCTGCCAAGAGCCATATTGCTTTTCACAGTTAAAGAAACTCCCTGTGTGTTATGTCTCCCTACATGACACGGCAAATTCAAAAGCGTGTTGATATAAGACTTTGCAAACAGACTAAACATTACTTAAAGAATCTTTACAAAACTTCTCTCAAAAATAAACAGAAAATTGAGAGATAAAACTACTGACTAATGCTTCCTTTAAGAAAGAAACTTGAGAATGGCCAAGAGAAGAACTGATTAATGTTAGACTTTTAAGTGGCACAGGGGACTACACAAATTAAAGCTACAGCAGGACAGAGCTGCACAGAGCCTGGGCAATGCACAAGGACTTTCTACATACACTCTCCTCTTCCAGCTGACCTGAGCAGGTTTTACACTGTGCTTCTGTCTTCCTCCAACCTGCAGCTTCTCTTCCTGATGTGAGTTACAACTTGCCTGGAAGTGACTTGCAGAGCCCACGTGTAGATCCAGGCTAAGGTGGGTGTGCCCCAAGGATCAGCAATGAAAATGGTGTGTTCAGCCTGCAACACTCTGCAGTCTGAAACCATAACCAGTTCATGCTTCTGTTTAAACATATGCCCTATGATGAAGTCCACAAAGCTGCAATCAAGAATATTGCTTACACAGTAGTTCGACAAGCAGCTAGGCCAGAGCAAGCCAACACTGCTTCCCAAACTGTAAATCATCAAGTAACTCCTAAGGTCATTTTTCCTCTTAAAATCTCACCAATAAAGTTGAGGCTTTTGCCCTGGGCCACTATTATCAGCTACCAAGCTATCCCTTCCTCATTATGTTAGTCAGAGAGAGAGATGTGCTTGGCATTTACCACAAGGAAAAATCATCCTGATCTCTAGTCTGAGAGCCCAGAAGTACAAACAGAAAGAACAGAAAGCCAGGGAAAGAGGAGCTGTTCTTGGGAGAGCAGTGCCTTTTTAGGCTGTATAGCAGGTTTTGTTTCATAGGTTTCTGTTTTACCTTAGTGCTTAACAGCTGGAATAAGGGAACTGCAAAGCACAAATTAACGATAAACGACTTAAAAAAAAAAAAACAAACCTGCCAAGAAGCATCATCCAGCAGCATCTCCCTGCTGTTGTCAATTACTGAGACCTTTAATTTTAGTAGAAAATCTAACTGAAAAGCTGTTTGGCATTCTCAAGCAGTTTTTCTTTTTGTTTTGTTTTGTTTTGCTTTAAAGAGACAGAAATTTGAAAGAAAGCATCACATTTCCAGCAAATCACTATTTCAGGCACCTGGGAAGGTAATAAAACCCAAAAGAAGAGTATTAGCAGATTTTTGCTGTGCTTTATGCTTATGCTTCAGGTATGTTGTTTAACTGTCAGAGGAGAAAAAAAAATCTATAATCTAGGCATGCTAATCTCACAGTCTGTGACCTATTTTAGAAATAAATATTTGAAGGCACATTTCCTTTAAAAGATATAGAAGAACATGGAAACAAACTGGCCCTGCATCATGGGAGCCCAAGGTAATGTACTGCTGTAGAGCACAAAGCAAGTAAGATGGAAAACATATTAAAGAATGTGAAATGTATTTCATATTTCTTAAGCCTATTTTCTAACGCTCTGGAAAAGCTGGAGATGCTTCAAACAGGAATAATCTGCAACACCATAGCAGGCCTTTACCAAGCTTGGAGATTTGGAAGAACTTCTGAGGGACCAGCCAGAGGTGGAGACTAAGTTCACAGTGACTGGCCAAGAGCCTCAAAGAGGTGGAGGTTTGTGAGCTGAACTTCCTGGCATTTGATTTAACAGATAGAGGCGAGATCTGGCTCCTTTGGCAAGCAGTGCCCTGAGAAGGCTTTCTGAGCTAGGCTAACTGTACTACTGTTTGACTGTCAGGCCCAGGGAGAACCATCTCCCAGCAAATGCATCAGGAGAAACCCACCCTGGCAAACACACCAGCGGGATATTTTTCTGGCAGTGGAATCAATTAAAGCTGGTGCTGAATTTAGGAGCTCTTGCCTGAAGTTACACTCCTTCATGATCTCCTCTAAGGATAGCCATGATCAGCAGTGCAAACACATCACCACCAAAAGGATGCTATGATGGGATGTGAACCTTCGCAAGTCTGATGTCCAGTGGCAGATTCCAGGCTGCAGTTTCAATTTGAGTGACTGTCTTAGATTCAGAGTCTGACAAGGTGGTCTGGCTAGACAGAAATATCCTAAGTGTGAGCATAAGGCATAGAAATACAGACTAGACTTACAACACCTTCTGCCCCCAGGCAAGGGGCCAACTAAGAGGGACAGAAAAATGCTTTTCTCCCTGACGTGTTTCAGTCATGCACTGCCCTTCCCCTTTGTTACTAAAATTTATGAGGTTATGAGAGTGATTTTTTTTTTTAAATTTATTAACTGGATAGAAAGAATTCATTGGTGATTTAAGTTGTGAAGAGTGGGAGCAGTGTATTTATGAAGCAAAGCACTCTTCACCATTAGAAAACAGGCAGACTGGGTTGTACTTCTTAAGGATTAGCAGCAACTTTCACAAGTAGAGAGATACAAAGAGAACTGACACACCCCTTCTTCTCTCCCAATGAAGGGCTGAACAGAAAGTGCCCTGCAATTTGCCCTCCTTCAGCTCGATTCCCATGGCTGCAACATGCACTTCAGAAGCATGGCTCTCCACAGGGGACCCAGGGAAATGAGAGAGAACAACAGCATTGCAAGAAGTTGCCAAAAGGCTGCAGCTGTATTTAGAAACAGTAAAGTAAGCCTTTTCTTCTGCTGTACAATCAGAAATATACAGATGATGTGGATTTCAAAGAACAAAATTCAGCTACTTTTGCACTGAATTATACTGCTCTTATGATTCCCTATTGATCTCAGCCAAACAGGGTTTTAAAAGTATGAATGTCAAAATGTCAACCACACTGCTTCTTTCCACCTAAGTTGTAGCTCTTGTTTACATAAGCAATATGCAGCCAAGGGTTTCAAAGGCCTGTCAGAGCAACTGAATGGAGCATGAATCATTGTGCTGGGCACTGCTCTAAATGCTGCTTCTTCCTTCCTCCTCATTCTCCAAGGTCAGATAAATGGTACCAGGAACAGCATCTGAAGCTCTTCCCTGCATGATAAAAGACAGGAATCTTTCTGTGAAGGCTTTGCATAACTGCAGCATAAATAAGCTGAAACCAAAAAACACACCTTAGAGCTAACCATAGATACGCATCTGCTTCTTATCAAGTGTCTTCCCCTCCCCTCCCAACTTTTAACTTTTTTTGGATCTTTGAATCCGTGTAAATTTTTACCATCAGGAGGTAGGAAATAATGTTTACATAATCTAAGGCAAACACCATTCATAGAAGACTGTGAAAACTTCCACAGTACTTTCCATTTACTAATTAGTGCCAAGTTTTGCGTCATGCACTACACGGCCTACTCTCCAATGAGCAAATTCCATCTGTCACTCTCTACATGGACATTTCTTCAATGCATCTCTTTCAGGACAATGAAAGGAAAGAAGGCTTCTGCCCTTCTTCAAAGCAGTCAGTTCTTTAGAGCTTGCAGAGCTATACATCTGCAGTGGCAGCATTCTCAAAACGAACAAGACAATACAAAATAGCATCTGAAACTGTAAACCTAATTATTTTTCAAGATATAACTGCATCTATTCTGCAGACAACATGCAGCCTTGGTGTACAGGTATTTTTCACACTTCTCAGAGACTTATATACAAGAAGCATCAGGCTGTAACATCCCTCAAATGTAAAAATGCAGAAGCCCTGGTGAGTTCACGAACTACCATGAAGCTGCGAACTACCATTTGCAAGCTGCAAATTTAAACAGGAGCAAGGAGATTTTAATCACTTGAGGTGGAAAGTGGCAAACGTAACCTGAAGGAAAGACAGAGATGCAACTCTGAACACAGTGTTCAGTCACTTAGAACGTAAGAGAGATCTGACAGCTGAAGGTAGAGCACTTTACGGTTTCACAGAAAAAAGAAAGACGATGCGTGATGGCTGGAAGATGCTGCTAGAAAAACTGGCCTCAAAATATAGATTATTTTCTTAGGAGTGATGATAAATATTGGAATGTTTTCAGGAGAAATCATGCACTGCCACTCGAAAACACGTGAGAGTACAGGGGTCCTTCATTTAGCTTCTGTGAGACCCATTATAGGTCACAACAGATGATTGCAGAGCTCCCCTCTGGCCTCACTCTCCATGAATCTGCAAATTTTACAGCTTCATCCTGTGGGGCCAAGGCATTTTGGCTCCAAACCAGCAAGGCACTTATGCACACACTGAAATGAAAGCTGGCTTTCCTCGCTGGAGCAGGGCCAGCGCAATCAGCCTCTTGCAGGACAAGCCCAACCATCTTTAGCCATCTCAGCGTCTGACCACTTTGGGGTTTCTTTGCCGCAGGAGCAATCAGAAGCTTACAAGAGCAGGGGTTTAGAAATCCTAAACTTCCAAAGCTGAGGGATACTTTTAACTCTTGCTTATCTTGCATCTATCTTGCTGGGGTAAAAGGGGGTGAAAATGCTGGTGTAGAGTTTATTATTATGGTTGCACTTGGCAATAATTTAATTCAGATCAGGAAATACAAATCTAGGCAAGGTACTCCAGGAAGATGAGCAAATGAAAAACAATGCCTTTCTCCCAAGAGAAACTTAATGTAATTACTCACTTGAAAAAATGGATTAAATCAATACCTCATGGCTAGAAATACATGTATGCTGGAAGAACCTAACTTGAACCATTCTGAGTAGGAAGCCTGGAAAGGATGTGAGGCATTAGGAAGGTTCAAACATATACGCATACACACACAAAACCAGATATAACAGAAATATGCTGAAGAGTCATCAAAAAAAAATTAACCGCAATACAGAAAAAGGATCCTGTAAAAAATCTTAAGTTCAGAAAACAGTGTGGGAGATGCAATTTTTATGAATTAGAGGCCAGTTTGGAAACATATAATCCAAACTCCATCTGGCCTAACTGGCTATTATTTAATTAAGTTATGATGTTAAATTATTGAATTAAATTATTGAAAAACTTTTACCTTTCCTTCTTAAAGTCAGCATGGCATCCTTTAAAGCTGTCTTTTGCTCTCAGGTTGTAACAAATATCTAATTTCTGGTGGTCCAAATCTCTTGCCAAAAATTTCTTTCATGTATCCATAACATTTTTCTATCTTTTTTCTTCCCCTAGTACTTTACATAATTCAAAAGAGTATTTTGATTGTTCACGATTTTTTTTTTTTTGCTGGTTTGTGGGTTTTTTCCCCTTTTAGTTTTTTTTTTTTTTAAAGCAAGCTGATAACTGGTAGGTTATTAGGAGTTTGTTTTAGCTACAGCAAGAAATTTTGTGCTTTTGATGAAATACAATGAGATATATCACGTATTTTCAAGAAAGGACAAATTATGGCCTAGGAAATTCTGAGCTAAGCAGTTTCCAAGATTTTGCAGTTGATTTAAGATGATAGAAGAGAAAATAGATCTATGTGAATTTATTTTTAAAAAGGGGAAGATAGATAATGTGTTTTAATTCACCTTTTAATACTTAGAACAGCCTATGTGTGAAGCAACTCTGCTTTATCCATTTAAGTGGAAGAAACAGAAGTGGGATGGAAATACACCCAGCCTTTAACACCAAGTCAGACAGAAAGACTTGAGAATGAGGGGGAAATGAACACATTTAGATTTTTGTCCATTTTTTCCCCAACATTAGAAAAAAATCTGGCTAGAAGCTATTTCCAGTACTCATTCAGAACAGCTTACATTTATCTCCTTCATCCTGTCTGCAAAGGAACTGTTGCCAAAACACTGATTAATTTACAAACCTGTCAGATTTGGCCTCCTGAGGTGGTGACAGAGTTGTCCCATAACGAGTAGTGGGTGTTGTAGGGGCACTCACACCAGCGTAAGGTCGTGGAGAAGAGTAAGAGCTGCTGCCATAGCTATTGTATCTGAAGAAATGGGAAGAAAAGCAGGAGAAAGGGAGAGAGAGGAAGAATTCGTCAGCAAACAGGCATGCAACAGTAAATCCTCTTGTTTACGGGGTGGTAGTGATCCCATACCCCAGAACTTCTCAAATGTTCACCTTCTGAAAATGTTGCTCTACTTCCAAATATGCAACCAATCATGTACTCTTAATATCAACCATGGCATGAACATACACGATGAAAACAGTGAGCTATTAGTAAGGAAAATAATGAGAGATTTGAATGGTCCTCCCAAGTGAAAACCCAGAACAGGAATACTTGAATTACTGCTCAGTCACTCAGAATTATTAGCTGTTTTGGGAGCTGATATCCAGCCATTAGAAAAGGGATCAAACCAGCCCAAGACAGCAATATTCATATCTAGTAAAATTAAGGAAAATGGCAGTGCTCCTGAGACATGATCTGAACATCGACATCCATGACTTGCAAATGCTTGCATTTTAAATGGAAAGCAACCACATTCTTTTCAATTAAAGCTGGCAGTATTTTCTTTCCCCTCCCCCAACATAAGTAATAGCTTATGTGCCATTTCTTACAGTGTCTGTAAAAAATCATCACCATGGTTAAAAAGACATGTCTCCGGAAGCACGGCTTTAGAAATTTCTATCAGCCCTTCTCTCCATTAAAAAACTCCATAAACTCGCTTCACATCAATGTGGGCTTGCTGATCAAAGAGAAATTGTTTCCAGGACTCCTGGAACAGCCACCTCCCCGGAGTCCCTTCTATCAGTGTTTCCATCCTGGCTCCTGTACTGAATAGAAAAGGCAGTTGTGTTGCTTTGCTGTGCCTTTTAACCATAGTACTTAAACAGCATGTCAAAAAAAGATTCTTGATTTGGGAAAATGTTAATATTTCTCTCTCTATTATTGTTCACAGACAATGTGATTTTCCCACATGGAAAGCATATGGTGCTCTGAAGATCAGTACTCTGCAAGATCAACTCATCCAAATGATAAAATTTGTTTTAGGAAATAAAGCAACATCATTTTCCTTATTATAATTCATAAGATATAATATATCCTCCTTCACCATATCTTTTCTCCGCTGCTTCTTCCCTCACACACATCAGCACTCAGTAATTTCACTCAGCAATTTTATTTGAAAAGACTGGTTGGTTTCCTTCAGCTCCATTTAGCACATTCATCTAGCCATGCAAAATTTCATTCAAAGTTTCAAGCTTCATTCCCGAGGGTTCAACAGCATTGCTGCCTGCCAAGGCCCATGTTAAAATCAGAATAGATTTCAGCTAGGTGCTTTGACAATGGAAGGGATCGTGCTTTAGAGAACATGTCCCCTTGGACAACAACTCCAGGTTTATGCTTTAGAAAACACCCCTCTTCCCTCATCTGTTTTTGAGGCACCATACTGACTGTCCAGAAACAGGGGAAGAATTTTCTTTTTTGGAAGAAAATTCTAACATACATGTTTCTGAGCTACAAAAGGAATTTTGCAGGAAATAATTGCTGTCCAGGCCTTCTTCCTCTAGAAGAAAACTAACTAGAAACTAGTTGGACAGTAGCCCACTGGAGGCTGTGTAACTGGACAGTGTGGAGCTTTCCTGGTAGTACAGATCTAGCTTGGGTCTTCTCTCCAACAGGCTCAGCCCAAAAAATGTTCTGACTGTGCCTGTACTGAGTGAGCGATGAGAGAACTCCATTGTCTTGAACTCAGAGCTCATCTGGTATGTTCCTGACACAGAAACCTCTGTTTCCATTTTGACCAACAGCAAGGAGACCTTCTGATCAACCATTACATGTGCTTTCCTTCTCCTCTGCCCCATGAAAAAGCTGACATAGTGCAGAACCCTTTTTCCAACCAAGGAATTTCAATTAGTCCAAAGATAACCCTCATGAAAATGGAGGGAATGCACCTCCTATGGACTCAGACCTACAACTATTAAAAATATCAAATTCAGAGGGACTGATCTGGACACAACATTCCTATGTATCAAATTTAGAGGAATACTGAGATGCTGGAACAGGAGCAAGGCAAGACCAGAACACCAGGGTAAGTCTGTAGCCTGTACACAAAGTTTCTATTTCTAACCTTCCTCTGGTACTGGCTATTGCTTCCATTTTCCCTTCTTGTCTCATGTATGAGTGTAGATGCAACAGTCTTATCCAGGAGCATTCACCCTCAAGACATTTGCCTCTTTTATGGGTACATTACTGACTAAATTATGCAAGTTTTGCCCTCCTTTTACTCCAAATGAACTCAGAAGAATCTCCACCCCCACACCACACTCTTGAACCTGTGTAGTAACTAGAAGCTGAAAAGATAGTCAGAGGAAAAAAAAAATTACTGCAGAAATACTAAATATTGCAGGAACAGGAGGTATTTAGGAATCTACTCTCTAAAGTATAACAGCAGCAGCAATGGGAGACTAATAAATGGGTGTGAGAGGTCTAGGGGAAAAAATGCACCTAATGTAAATTTAGAGGAATTCCAGTGTTCAAGTTGCAGGTAAAGAAAAATATATGTGAAATAAGTCACTTGTCAACAACTACTTGGATTTACAGGCTTTTCAGCAAATTGAGAAGGGGACAAAACACACCCACCTAATAGGAGAGAAAGATTGAAAACAAAAATTATGAAAGGAGTCAAAACATTTGTTCACATGCAGAAATTCAGAAGGACTGCTGGAGAGAGGAAGAAATAACTATGCATACAATATAAATGCACATTTTCAGCACCTAATTTGAAGAACACTGACGACTGTGAGACAGGAAAAAATCATCAACCTCTTCTCAAGGTGATTCTCTATCATTTTTTTTTAGTGCTACTCACTGTCAATCTCTTTTACTTGAAAACAGACAGATAAAACATTTGTTTTTATTTTAAATGAGTGGGATGGGGAAATTAAAGTTAAAAACTAAGTGAAATGCATGAGGAACAAGTGAACTCAACAGATGTGGAGATAATACTGTCTATTCTGAGTGCTATGTTATCTTTATAGATGTCTTATTACAAGCATGAGTTAAAATTGCACATGAGAGAGACACGCATTGTAATCAAACAACAAATTTAGGATTTGGCAGTTCAGCCTTTGGACTTCACCCCTGAATTTCAAGTGCTGATCTGACCTCTCTTGGTTTTATAGCAGAAGAGCTCCATTAATTTCATGAAATCATGTCTGCAAATTATATTGTTGTAAATGAGAGCGAAATGGTGCTCCTTTCTGTGATCTCCCAAATCATGGGTTATTTATCCACTGCTCTATAGAGGAGGCCAGGATACTTATTAACTACAGACCTGGAAGAACAGTAATTTCAAATGAAGTCAACAAAGGCAAGGGTAAAATATCAAATCAAAATACAGGCTTACAGGGTTAACACTAGTACAGCATGTTCTGGAAATAATATAACACACAGAGTAACATTATTACCATTGTAAAATTCTTGAAAGGTGTTATTTGTTTATCTAAAAAATAATGTCAGCTATATAAAATCTACCTGTTTTCCCTCATCATTTCTGCTTCCTTCTCTTTCACAGATGCTGGAGACTCTTCAAAGTCATATGAGAAGAGGTGAAAAGGAGTATGTGGTACATAAGGTAATTTCTCCACTGTTGGAGATGCCTTTGGAGTAATGGATGCTGAGGAATTATGAGGAGAGCTCAGCACTGCTGTTGCAGGTGAAGATGGTGAGGAGAGGACAGAATTATGATGAGAGACAGATGAGCCAGGCACAGAAGAGGAGTTGCTAGAAAAGCTCTTCGCTCTAGAGCAGGCGAGAGGCCTCTCAGCTGGAGAAATGGCACTGGAGACAGCTGAAGAGTCAGAACACTGTGAAAAGTTTTCCTTCACAGCCTCATGCACATCTGGAACCTCGCTGCAGGAGGAAAAAGTCATTAGAAAGGGAAGAAGAGAGAAAAATGGGACAAAGGGAGAGAATAGATAGTAACACTTGCAAGGAAAAAAAACCCAAGTAGAGCCAGAAAAAAAACCCCTTCCAAAATGTGGACAATCATCACATCTTTTTAAACAAAGAGAACTCACATCTTTGTATCCCAGTGGGATTCTTCTTGAGGTTGGAAATACTGGTGAAAGGAAGCAATTCCTTCTAAAGGAAAAGAGGGGATTTAACCTACAGGCTTCAGAACTAATTTTCATGAGCCTTTTCACAACTATTTTCAGAACAATTTTTGTGTATTTCAAGTTAGTTTGTAAACATTGTCAGAGCAGCATAAAGCAGACTCAGCACACTGGAAAATGTTCCATGGAGCACAGATGCTTCAAGATACAGTCTGCAGGACTGCTTCTCCAAGTCCAGGTATCTGACTTTCATCCTGCCTGGGAATCTGATCTTTTTACTAAAAATGTTCATCTAATGAAGATGAAAATAAAAAAGTACTCAATTAGCACTGTTCTGTCCAAATTCAGGTTTAGAATCATCTCCAAAAGCAACACTTAACCAGATATTTTTCTAAGTCTAAAGGCACTAATTTTTGGTTTCTCTGAGTGTCAGCATTCCATGCTGGTGTTACACAGAGACTCACGGAGTTTGCATCAAAGGAAACAGGAAACACATCTGCTTTGCTCTACTGAAGGCAGATGTTGGTGAGTGACAGAAGGCACAAGGCAGGTGAAAAGCCACGGGATCTGCACTCCAAGGTGTCTGTTTTCACTAGTAACTCCAGCATAAACACTGTGCATGGGCTTTGGGCTGGATCACTTGGCAAGTGGCTGATTTCATTCCCCCAAGACCACTTCTGCAATCCCCCAGCAGGCGTGGAAGGCACAGCCCTTATCTGAGGACTGTGGGCTTGGCACAGCATATCCAACAAAAACACAATACATGTCAGATACGCTGGGATCCTGTGAAGTTAATCATCAGGTGTATACCAGGTAATTGTTTTCACAGTGGAAAATCTGGAAACCTTCATCTATTGCACCTGCTGTGCTTGACAAGAGACACTGCAGCCAGGCCAGTCCTACCTGACTGCATCTAACACAAATAGCCAGGTTATAGATCTTTTTTGTTAAAGTGACCGTGAAAGAAGGTACTTGGGAAAGTCATGGGAATATCACCCAGTTATCTTAAAATTATTATTATCGTAAAAGACCAATGACCTAAAAACACATCATGCTCTTCACATGGATCTTCTTCATTTTTTTTAGCAGTATTTTAGTATATTCATGAGATCTACCAATAACTTCTGTCTTAGCTTTGAATTTTAAGAATCAGATTTGAGGAAATTATCACTTAATTTTGAAATTTCAGGCAGCGATTGGCAAGATTTGCAGACTGGAAGATAATAATAACAACAGTACAGTATTTTCTTTGGAACTCACACATTAAACAGTTTCCTTTCTTCCTTCCGTGCTGTACAGTGTCTGCAAGAATGTGGTTTATGTAAAAAAAAAAAAAAGCCAATCTCATTTGCTGAGTTGCAAAGCCAAATAATTTAATCTAAATCAAATGGCTGTCTGGAAGAAAGAATGTATTTTCTTGCTTCCAATTTATTATGATCATGCCAAACACATATATATCTCAGAAATAAGTGGAAAATTTTACACAAAAGTATTGATAGGTGATTTGCTGATATCTATATATATCCAGATGGGCAGGTATTTATAAAACTATATA
This sequence comes from Vireo altiloquus, assembly GCA_013396875.1. Classification (NCBI taxonomy): domain Eukaryota; kingdom Metazoa; phylum Chordata; class Aves; order Passeriformes; family Vireonidae; genus Vireo; species Vireo altiloquus. The sequence continues at coordinate 52,585 of VZRF01001592.1, forward strand.
TATATACACACACATATATATCCGTTTTGCCTCAAAGTAATTCTTTGCTATTAAAACATGAATAAAACTTAAAAGAAACCATAGGCAGCATCCAAAAAATGCCAATTTACTGCATAGCAACAGGTATTCCAAATACAGTTCTGTTATGAAGATAGGGATGAAAACCTAAGAAACCAAGCAACATCTTCAGCGAAGCATTGTAATGTTTCATCATCATCTTAACCAAGAAGTTAAACCAAACCATGCTTAGAAGTTATGCTTTCCACTAAAGCTTTTAAGATTTGTGAGCATTATATAAAGGAAGTGAGTGCAGACAGGTTGTAGTGCACTGAACCTATATAATTAAACATGTTTCCATTAGCACTGCCACCCACCAGCCCCCTCCCCAAAGTTTTTAAACGCAAAAAAATTTCGTTGGGGGAAGGCTTTAACAGGTGATCAAAGAATGTGAGTGAAAAGGTGGATGCTGCTGCACACTGTGCTGGTGAGTTCATGCCAGAGCCTGAGGAAAAGGCGGAGGGACAATGCTGAATCCTGGTACCTGGCTTTGACCTGCCTATTGGCCTCTTCCTCCCCCTCATCCTCAGTATTGGGCTCTGTGACTGGCTGTTCTTCTTCCTCCTCTTCATACTCGTCCTCTCTGAGGTCAGACCAAGGAAAGAGGCATGCAGTGGGATGGAAAGAAAGAAGGTGGAAGAGAAAACAACATGAGTCCCCAGAAAAAGAAATGCAATGAAGTTAGAAATAGAAGGAAAAGACTGATGAAGAGACAGTTATGGCCCTCCTGTGTTAGACAAAAAGCCACCTAAAACTTCCTTCTAAGTATGTGCTTGCACAAGAGTAGCTACCAAAATAAAACCGCTGTCCTCTCCCCTATTTACATTTTTACTATTAATTTTTAAGATTCAAAGCTGCCATTGCTTTATCTTGAGCTTGGTTTTCCACTTGCAGCTGCCTACCTGCAGAGGCATCAATGGAAAACATTCATGACAATACCAAGGTTCAACTCATTAGTCATTAAGTTGTGTCTTTTTGGCTTAAAGGACAGTACACGCTGTGCTGGCATGGGACAGCTGGCACTGGACATCACGCTTTCTAAATTAACCCAAATAAAACATTCCTCCTAAGGAACCAATAGCTCAACTGGAAAACAGAACAGGGTGAACCATTGAGCTAGAAATAACAGAGAGACCAAATCAGTTCAGGACTATTTGCAAATAGCAATATTTAGGTTATCAGATGCCAGTACATGAATTATTTCAGTAGAGTCATTAGTACAGTCAGAGTCGGCTTCAGTTCAGCAGTAATTCTGGCAGAAGTGTAAGTCATGCATAAAGCCTCCATAACCTACAAACCACATATAAGTAAAACAGGAAAACTACATGAAACATAATGAAAAAGGCTACACTGTCTGCCTCCTGTCCCTCCTATCTATGCTTTTCACCTCCCCAAACTAACAGACTCATGAAAGATGTATTTGCAGTTGATACAGTTATCCACTTGATTTAATGATATATATACCATTAGATTATGCTCCATGCAAAAAAGAAAACATAAAATCAGTAATGAAGTTCGTAAGACACTCATATTCCTTGCATTTTCCTGAAAGCTTGTTTTCTTTCCTCTAATTCTGAAGGGATGCTCTGTGGATTTTTTTCCATTTAGAATTAGTTTCCATGTTATAAGAATAATGAATATTTACAGTGTGAGATCATGAACTCATTGAGTGCAATGCAAAGGGTCAATCCAAAATTTGTTGCATTTATATGGAGTTAGTTAGAGAATAACCAGGAAAATGGCAGGGTCTGGAACTTTTCCAGTACTCTGGCAAACATTTACAAAGTAAACACTTTCAGCCATTCCTAAGGTGGCTTAGTGACATAACTATCTCAGTTGTCACCTCTTCATCTCCCTGTCCTCGCCACAAATATATAACTCCCTTACACAGACACCTCTCACACATTTACTCATTTACTGGAAAAAAGAAGAGAAAGAGTTGACCAGGAAGTATTCATATAATCCCTTCTCCATACTTGCTCAAGACTAGCTTTGCTATTATCTCTTGTGAAGGGAAACTTCTGTTTCTGCCAGTCCTACAGCACTCACATCTGGGAAATAACCCATGAAGCTCTTTAGGATCCTGGTTCTCTGATTAGAGCACAATGCATCAGAAATGCTGGCAGCACAGCTATTGCTTATATGAACAAGAGTGTCCCTGTTATTGCTGTGTTTAAAGCTCCCACCAGGATTCCACATCAGTGATGTCAAAATTTCTCTTCTCCTCAATTGTCTCAAAAGACAAAAATCATAAGTGAAATACTCATCTGATATGGTGGATCTCATAAATTTGAGAAAGTTCTTTGAGAATGTATTTTTCCTTATGAGGGCATGGCTAAAACAACAGGAGTTTACACAGTATGGAGAAAGAAGCTGAAAAAAAACTTAGAGATTCCAAAGAAATTGTTCTTCTCTCAGGCCAGAGACTCCTTCCTCAAGGGTCGTTGAGTTCTAAGTCAAAACCTTAGAAGAAGCTTGGATTGGAAAGCTCTCTTCCTTTGCTAATATTAGGTGTAGAAGGGCAGCAGCTACATGGGAAGTGGTTGGAAAAGCCAGAGGAGGGATCTGGCTGTGTGACTTGGTAGCAGAGATGGTTGGTGTGCACAGAGGCAGGCATGCTCTCCATCTGGGAGAGCCAATGTGGTCAAGGGAAAGCAAGTGTGTGCACAGGGGAGAGGCTCAGCATTTTGAACGTCCCCTTTCAGCCAAACTCGCAGTCTCAGAGTCCTTGAGTATCCTCAGAAGGGGGCTGAGATACAGATCACGGGCAGGAATGATGTGTGCTCTTCTTTTAATCAAAGCAACAGTGGCAGTCGTTTCAGTCTTGTTAGAGGACAGGTATTCTGTCCATAAAAAACAGGTAGTACCTGCTAATTAAATCTTTCCTAAGAAGTAAAAAAGGAAAATTTCTGTGTGAATATTTATTAAAATGGGAAAACACTCACTAGAGTCAGATGCACAAACACAACAGCAGATAGATTTGTGAATTCATTGGAGTTATGTGTTCATTTTTGTGTACAGTGGAGAAGGGATGACGTGGAAAAGCTCATTGTTCCTCTCACATACAGATGCAAATTTGGAGTCAATCCAATAGTAGAATTAAATTAAGAAAAAGGACTCATAGGGAGGTTTCCAATTAAACAAGGTTGCAAAGCCAGCATGTTTTTCAGTAGCGCAGAGGAATTTATCCTGTTTAACAAAAAGCAAGTATTTATCAAGTGGCAGGGAGGAAGGCCTTCAGCATTAGCTGAAGGATCAGCTTAAGGCTATTCCTTGGTTACTTCAGCTCCATGATAAAAGTATCAGATTAAAAATATTTAAACAAAAGCTTTATAGCACTGAAAACAAATTTCAAAACAATCACTCTGTTTATTTTCATATTTAAAATGGATTACTGCTACAGGCTAACACCCCCACTAAAGAAATAAACAAAACCTCAACCCCCCACAAATCCTTATAAAGTATATCATTGGTCATGGCAACTAACAAACATCTTCTAGAGCACAGGTTTTGCTCAGTTGTTTCAACTAAAATTTGACACAGAAGTATTTATAGCCCCTTAAAAGAACATGCATGTTAAAAAAGACTATGAAAGTGCAGTTTATGGAGTGAGAATCACTAGGGTAGCAAAACAAAATCTAGACAAAGGGTTTAGAACTAAAGGATTAACTTTTCTCCTTTTTACAATAAATAATTTTTTAAAAAAATAAATAA
>VZRF01001593.1:3816-66238 GCA_013396875.1 Vireo altiloquus
CCTCTGCCTCTGCCTCTGCCTCTGCCTCTGCCTCTGCCTCTGCCTCTGCCTCTGCCTCTGCCTCTGCCTCTGCCCGGGGCTGGGGCTCCGAGTGGCCGCACTGGCCGCACTGGCCGCACTGGCCGCAGTGGCCGCAGGGGTGTCAGACACCAGCAGAGCTCTCGTCCCCTGGTGACCCAGCCCACGAACACCTCGTGGTGCTCCAGCTCTCTCCCTTCCGACATGGAAGGTGCTTAGAACGGCAACAAAAAAGGGGACGCGGAGCGGGCTCGTCTCTCCCTGCCCCGCGGGACACTCAGCGAGGCTGGAAGAGCGATTGGCTGACTCGGCGTCTCCAGGATTTTTGTTTTTACAGGATCAGAATTCATCGGAAACGTCTGGCTGGGAACTAGGTCTCACTGCCTGATTCCTGCCTCAGGATTTACAGCAAGAAGTGTCTAGATGGTGGCAGGGAGGCTGGAGGGGCTCTGGGGAGGGCCGGGATGGGCAGGGCTGTCCCTGAGGATGCGCCGGTGGCTCCGCAGAGCCCTGGGAACTCGCCGGGGCTCTGGCGATGGGGGCTGCTGGGGTGGGATTCAGGAAGTTGTTGCTCCAAGGAAGGATTAGAAAGCGCAGGAGCTGTTTGTGCGTGAGCCTGCCCTGCATCCGCCCCGGCTGCCCTGGATCTGCCTCCCGCCTCCCCTGCAGCTCACCCCGGGGAGGTGGAGGAGCACCAGGGGTCAGGCAGGAGCCTCCTCTGAAACTGAGACTTCAGCACTGAAATGCAGAAACTTTTCCAGAATCATTTCACGGCAAATTTCACACCTCGGTTTAGTTTGGGTTTGGTTTGTACTTTTTTTCCCTTCTTTTGAATTTAATTTCTTAAAGGAGGACATACTCTACCCTGTCAAAAATTTCTCCTGACTTGTTGCTAGAGACCAAACCCTTCAGGGCATCTTTCCAAGAGCCCCTCCTGAGCCAGCCCCGGGTCCTGTCTCTGCAGCTGCCACGGGGATGCTCCTGAGCCATCCATGTGCTGTCCCCAGTGGGGACTCTGGGAATGTGCCTGAGCGATGAAGCAGGGCTGTGTCCCCTTCCAGGGATGTGCTTCAGTGGTGGATTTGGCACTTCCAGGTTCATGGTTGGACTCGATGATCTCAGAATCCTGAATCCCAGACTGGTTTGGGTCAGAAGGATCTTAGTTCCCATTTCATCCCACCCCTCCCATGGGCAGGGACCTCTCCCACTGTCCCAGGCTGCTCCCAATGTCCAGCCTGGCCTTGGGCACTGCCAGGGATCCAGGGGCAGCCACAGCTGCTCTGGGCATCCTGTTCCACCTTTTCTTACAGGTCTTGTCCGTCCTGAAGGGCTCTGTGGTTCCATGGCTGTGATTCCCAGCTCTCAGGGCTGTTGGCAGGCACGGCCCAGCCCCAGCCCGAGGTGCTGCGGAGGTCCAGGGCCAGGAGCAGGCTGGGGGAAGCAGAGAGGAGGAGCTGCTGCATCCAAGGCCATGGGAACACCCAGGAGTTCCACCCTGAGTGGTTCCAGTGGATCTCCAGGTCGGGTCAAGCTGCTGGGCTGTGCCAAGGTACGAACTTCCCATCAAATCATGGTCTCCATTGTGCTTTCTCCCTCCTGAGAGCTCTCAGAGACCATTAAGGGAAGCAGGAGATGTTTGCAAGGTTAAGAGACTCCGTGTCTCGACTCACCAGAAGGTTTGCAGTAATTTACAGCTGCAGGCAGCCAGAGCTCTTCATGGGGGGAAGGGAAATGCAATTTAAGAGAACACAAATAAATAAGAAGCCGCAGCAGCCAACACTCTCTGATTTAATCCCAGCCCACGAGAAAGATTTATTCAGTTATCTGACAGTTTGATCACTCCAGGAATCCCATAGGTCAACCCATATCTACTGTTATTATCTCTGGGCTGTTTCCACCGGGATGCACAGGGAAGGTCTGTTAAAGAAATGAACCGAGGAGGGAGTTGATGGGAGCGGAATGGATGAGACCCCCAGGGACCCTCGTCCTGGAAGCAACTCCAGCGACACTGCTCCACGGCCTGGGCGGGCTCTGGATGGACAGGACCCACCTGGGTGCCCTCAGAACTGCAGAGCTGGACACCCAGCTGGACATCCTGGAGTCAGTGCAGAGCTGGACACCCTAGTTGGTCATCCTGGAGGCAGAACTGGCAGAGCTGGACACCCCAGTTGGTCATTCTGGAGCCAGAGTCCAGAGCTGGACACCCCAGTTGGTCATTCTGGAGCCAGAGTCCAGAGCTGGACACCCCAGTTGGTCATTCTGGAGCCAGAGTCCAGAGCTGGACACCCCAGTTGGTCATTCTGGAGCCAGAGTCCAGAGCTGGACACCCCAGTTGGTCATTCTGGAGCCAGAGTCCAGAGCTGGACACCCCAGTTGGTCATTCTGGAGCCAGAGTCCAGAGCTGGACACCCCAGTTGGTCATTCTGGAGCCAGAGTCCAGAGCTGGACACCCCAGTTGGTCATTCTGGAGCCAGAGTCCAGAGCTGGACACCCCAGTTGGTCATTCTGGAGCCAGAGTCCAGAGCTGGACACCCCAGTTGGTCATTCTGGAGCCAGAGTCCAGAGCTGGACACCCCAGTTGGTCATTCTGGAGCCAGAGTCCAGAGCTGGACACCCCAGTTGGTCATCCTGGAGTCAGAGTCCAGAGCTGGACACCCAGTTGGTCATCCCAGGGGCTGCTGAGTGCGGAGTCGCTGTGGGAGGAACTGCAGGACCTTTCCCTTGGGAAGAGCCCTGTGGGACACCCACGGGGCTGGAATTCCCGGAGCCGGGCGGGGCTGGCTCAGCGGGATGGATCCCTTTACATTTCCGATGCCGGGAAGGGCTCAGCGGGAAGGATCCCTTTACAACCCCAGGGAACAAGACACGAGCCAGGAGCTCGAGGGGCACCTGTGCCTCGATCCGCACCCTGCGGCTCCCCCTCACCCTCCGCCGTCCCCTCTCTCCCCCGTGTCGGGGAGGAGCCACAGAAACACCCTCGGGGCCGCTCCTTTGCCCGTTCGGATTATTTTCTGCGCATTAACCCTGCCCCAGCCCTTCCCCAGCCCTTCCCCAGCCCTTCCCCAGCCCTTCCCCAGCCCTTCCCCCGCTCTCCAATGGTTTCGCGCTGCGCCGAGCGCCTTTCGCTGCCGGAGCTGCCTGGGAATGGCACCAGGAAGCCACGGGAAGCTCTCCCACGCAGTCGGGCACGAAGCCACGCAGACAGAGGCAGGGGGAAGGGCAGCCTGCTCAGCGAACAGCCGGAGAGCAGCGGCACAAACACACACACGCCAACAGCCCCGAACGCCTCCGCACGGGCAGCTGCTGCCCTGGGCCTGGCCAGAGCCGCTCAGAGACACCAACATGCAGGTGGAGGCACAGATTTCCCCTTCCCTGCTCCCACGGCAGCAGAAAACGCAAGGCAGAGGCACAAATACCTTGAATTCCCTGCACTGGCTGCCCCGAGCCAGGCCATTTGGCAAAGGTCCCTCTTGGTTTGAGTTTCTCTGGCTGAAATTGAATATTGCCAAGCTCCAGAAGCCGAGGTTGTTTGCAAACCTGTCCTCGCCCAATTTCATGCCTTTCACGGGCTTTTTCATGTGGAGAAAGGCTGGCTGAAAACTGCACAAGGGTGGGCAGGAAACTGCTGGCCCAGGAGAGGGTGTGGGATGGGTAGATGGAAGCCTAATTAGTGGCGTTGCTTTAATTGAGCTCAGGAAGGGGTTGGAGATTGCATCTTTCTGTGGGAAAATGTTTTTCATTTGGTGCAGGGTTTTTCCAGCATTAACTAAAACACTGCCGATAGCCTGGCGGGGCCCTGCCTGCCCTGCCAGGAGGGGAAGGTGTTGGACTTGGATCCAAGAGGAAAGGTTTTTGCACGGAAAAGCCAGCCAGGATCTTTTCCTGGGATGACATGCAGGAGTGGGAGCAGAGGAGGTCTGGCCACTGCCTGCCTGGGAGCTGCGCTTCAGCTGTGAGGGGTGTGGGACCCCAAAACGTGAGGGTTTCATGGGGAAAAGAGAAAAAATGCTGAACCTTCCTGGGAAGGAAGGAGCAAAGCTCAGAAAAGATCAGGCTGCTGCTTTTAATTTTTATTTTTCCATTCTGTAATTTTAAACGTTTCCCTCTGAGAAGCTCACAGAGCTCTGTGTTGATGTTGGCTCTCCGGGCGAGAGGCAGGTTTGTGTCAGACCGCAAAGCATTTTTCAATCAAAATAAAAAGCAGCATCAAAAGGGGAATAACACAACGCTGTGAGCGTTGAAACCTGATGTTTCCTGGTGCTTTTCCCCGGCCTTGCCCTGCCTCACAAACCCAAACAGGTTTTGCAGAGCTCGGTGTTTCCAGAGGAGCTCTGTGGGCTGATTCCTGCATTCCCAGATCCCTCCTGAGCCCAGCCCTGTTCCTGGATCCCTCCTGAGCCCAGCCCTGTTCTGGATCCCTCCTGAGCCCAGCCCNTCCCGCCGGGGCCTAGCCCTGTTCCCAGATCCCTCCTGAGCCCAGCCCTGTTCCCGGATCCCTCCTGAGCCCAGCCCTGTTCCCGGATCCCTCCTGAGCCCAGCCCCGTTCCCAGATCCCTCCTGAGCCCAGTCCTGTGCACGGATCCCTCCTGAGCCCAGTCCTGTTCCCAAATCCCTCCTGAGCCCAGCCCCATTCCCAGATCCATTCTGAGCCCAGTCCCACTCCCAGATCTGGCTCTGCCTGTGGCTCTGCTTGTGGTTGTGGTTCTGCCTGTGGTTCTGTCTGTGGTTCTGTCTGTGGTTCTGTCTGTGGTTCTGGCTGTGGTTCTGTCTGTGGTTCTGCCTGTGGCTGTGGGTGAGCTCACGGGGCCTGGCTGGGAGCTGGGAGTGGTGCAGAGAGACCACAAAGGGCCAGGACTGAACTGCTGCTCTTTGTCCTCTCCTTTTATCCCCTGCTCGTGGCAGGTGATGGAGGTGGCCAAGCAGGAGCCTCTGCAGAGCCCAGGCACGGGTGGAGCTGGCAGGGACAGCCAGGGCAGGGAAGGGCTCCTGTGGGGCAGCCCAAGCAGGCAGAGCTCGGAGAGGAGCAGGATCTGAGTGCTGCACTCAGGGCAGCGGGAGGGATGCTCTGCTTGGGGCTGAGCTGAGTTTCTCCATCTCATTTCCCCTCCTGACATTTCCCTCCTCACCTCTCGGGCTCTCTGTGGGGCACCTCGCTGCCTGTAAACTGCACTTGGCGCAGCCCCAGCGCAGCAAAAGGCAGGCACTGACTGCCCAAAGCGCTGAGTAAATATTGGCAGAGCATTCCCTGTCCCAGTGCCGCAGCCAGCTGGGCTCCCCTGCGGCATCGCTGAGGGATGCAACCCCCAAAACAAAGCCTGGGGGCCCCTGGGCAGGTGTTCCCAGCCCCTTGGGGCAAAGGGCAGGCGTCAGCTCAGGAGCAAAATCTGTCTGGAGCACAGGGCTTTGGTTTGGCTCCTTGCTGGGGCTGTTCCCGCTCCCGAGGCAGCACCTGCTGAAGGGACAGTTTTGGGCTGTGCCAGCAGCAGGGAAGCAGCCCAGGCACTCACCCAGAGCCAGGACCTGGTGCCCAGCGCTCAATTAGAGCCTAAGGAATTCACTTCTTTCCAAAACTTGTGTTCAGGGCTTGGGCTGCTCCCATTTGAGAGTGCCAAGGATGCCAAGGACCCGCTGGGCAGGGATGTGTTTGTGTGCCCTGCCTGCTCCCTGCCCGCTCCCTCTCCCTGCCCGCTCCCTCTCCCTGCCCTCTCCCTCTCCCTCTCCCTCTCCCTGCCCAGGGCTAGCTGCAGGACCAGCTCTCTCCAGGCCAGGCTCTGTCCCGCTGCGCTCGGTGCTGCTCTGGCCAGGAAATGTCTCCGGTTCCCCTTCCAAACGTTGCCCTGTGCCTTTTACAGGGTGGCTGGGTCTAGAGGATGGTCTGGAAAGTGGAAAATCCAGTTCCTCAGATTTCCTTGACCGTTCCGCGGCACTTGAGCCAGCAATGCCCACATCAACACTCCCTGCAGCAGCAACAGCAGCAGGGCTGGGCAGGACTGGGCTGGGCTGGGGTAGGGTTGGGTAGGGCTGGGTTGGAGCAGGGCTGGGTAGGGCTGGGCTGGGCTGGAGCAGGGCTGGGTAGGGCTGGAGCAGGGTTGGAGCAGGGCTGGGCAGGACTGGGCTGGCCTGGGTTGGAGCAGGGTTGGCCTGGGTTGGAGCAGGGTTGGGTAGGGCTGGGCTGGGCTGGAGCAGGGTTGGGTAGCGCTGGGTGTGCTGGCACCGTAACCGAGGCACAGGGGGGGCGACAGAAGGGCTTAATGAGGGTTTGAAAGAAACATCTTGTAAACTTTGGAGCAGAGGAGCTGCAGTTTGGTTTGAACATGTTTGCTTGGCAGGGGCTGCCCGGGCCCCTGCTGCTGCTGCTGCTTTTACTGGTGCTAATTAGGCAGATTTCCATCCTGCCAGTCACCGGCGAGCAGCTCCTCTGGCGGCAGGGCCAGTGTCCCTGCCGGTGCTGGAGGGGTCACTGTGTCCCCCCCGCTAGAGGTGGCTCATGGGCTGGGGACAGCTTGGTGGCAGCTGCACCTCCTGGGATGGTGACTCAGGAGCCCTGGCTGGGTGCCTGCCGGGGCAGAGCACTGAGGATGATGATGGATGATGATGGATGAATTATAAGAGCCCCTGGGACCCCTCCCTGGGCAGCCACAGCACCCTGCCCTCCCCAGAGCCCCCAGGCTGGCACAGAGCACCCCGAGGCTTTGGCAGTGATGTGGTGGCCCAGAGCAGGAGCATTTAAAACGCTTCCCAAGCTTGGGACTAATCCCCCTCCCCCCAGACTCATCCCACAGGCACTTTCCCTTCCATCGCCACCATCTGCTTCTTTTAAAGCTTGATAAATATTTCCTTTCCCCCACTGTCTCTCCCCTTCCCTCCTCCTCTTAGGCAAAACCCTGCAATAACCCAAACATCTGCAATAACACCTCCTCTCACCCCAAAAGCGCTTTCCATTTCCTTTTTTCCAGGCCCAGCTGTGGCTGTTTGGGGACAAGCGGGGACAGTGAAGGGAGTGGCACTGGCCTGCCTGTGCCACATCTGTCCCGAGGCTGTCGTGGCTCTTTTCCAGGCTGCTTTCCTGGCGTCTCCACACCAGCTGTGCACAGGAGATCCTCACTGGGGTCACCAGGGCAATCCATCTCCTTACTTTAACGTTTGTGGGGAACAGGTCCTTCTTAATCTATTACGGTGTCATTAAAAGAGAAAATGTTTGCTTCTAGGGCCCCACTGGCCTTTCTGACCGACATAAAAATGTAATGAGCAGCTACCTTGGGGGTTTAACCCTTTCTTGATGCACAGAAGTGGCAGCAGATCTACAGGGAAGGGCCTGATTCAGAAACTGGGTAGGAATAGCCCAGATTTGGTGTCTCTGGCTGCTGTGGATGTGCTGCTGCTGTGGTGGGGCAGGTGAGCGTCTTACAAGATGCTTTGGGATCTGCAGGGGAAAATGTTGGTATTTAAGCCCCCATTCCTCATGTCCAAAGCTTAGAGGTGTTGTGGCCTCCCCAGTTTGGGTTCTGCCCTCCCTGAGATGCTCAGCTTCTCCATCCAGGCTGGAAACAGCCCAGCCCACCCTGGCAGATGGGATTTGGAGAGGCTCCTACAGCTCAGGGGTGCCAGCAGCCCTGGCCATATGGGGCTCCTGTGGGCACACAGGGACAGGCCTGGGGACACATCCATCCTGCCCAGCCTGGAACCCCCAGGCACTGCCGTCCCTGCCTCCATTTGTCACTGCGGGCATGGCAGGGCTGGCTCAGGGGGGTTCGCTCCTGTGGGAATGGCAAACGCTCCAGAAACACGAGCAGCAGGCAGCTCTCGCCCCAGGAACGCTGTGTTCCCACACTGCCTGATGCTCCTGAGGGCCCTGGGGGATTCCTCCTCTCCCGAGGCCATGGGCTCTGCAGGACACTCTGCATGGGCAGAGGGAGCACAAAGGGTCCTGCTGCAGGAGCTGGGGCCTGGCAGGGTGGGGGGCCTGGCTGAAGCCCCCCCTGTTCACACCTGTGCAGGCAGAGCAATCCCCCCAGAGACCCCAAAGGGGCTTGGTGCACCTCCAGTGCGAGTTAAGGGGGAACCAGAGAGCCACGGGTCTGGCCCTGCTGGAGGAACTGGGCATGGTCTGGAGTCCAGGTTTGTGTCCTGCCACAGCCAGGCACAGAAACTGTGGCAGCAGCCATGGCTTCACAGAATGGTTTAGGTTGAAAATTCCTCTGAGATCATCAAGTCCAACACTTCCCCTGTTGCCTTTTCCTGGTCTTCAAATTAAAACCAAAACACAGTTTATGGGGAAAAGGGGTTTTTACCTCGGGATTTATTTCAGGATCCTGGGGTGCAGCACTTGGTCCAGGTGGAATGCCCTGAAAATGCATGGACCCTGTCACACTGAAATACACACAATTCTAGGCCTTGCAAAATTAACATATTTATCAAAGATCCCCCAAGGAGAGGCTGGAGTGAAGCCCTCGTTGTGAGGAACCTTCCCCCTGGCTGGGCCTGTCTGAGGTTCCAAAATGTGTTCTGGAGAGGCCCTTGGTGTCTGGGGCTCCCAGGATGTTTGCTCTCCTGGTTTAACGGTGCCGTGGGGCTGAGCTGAGTTATCAGCCTTGGGAAGTCACAGTGTGTGGGCTAAAAGCACTGAGAATGCATCAAACTATAAAAGGGTGTGTGAGAGGGGTATAAAAGGAAAAAAGCTAAAAATCATTCTGGCATCACCCCAGCACTGCCACCGCCTCTGTCCCTAAGCGCCACACCCGCACGGCTTTTAACTCCCTCCCGAGTTCATTAATGCACAAGTTCTTCCCAAAGCAGGGCTCTTTCCCACGCAGACTGTTTTGGCACCCGGACCGTGTCCAGCGGAGCTCGGGGAATGGCTCGGGCTGGCCCGGGGGCCAGTGGGACCCGTTCCACCCCGGCACTCCCGGGCCGTGCCTCTCCCGTCCCTGGCGCACGGCGCTGCTCCTCTCCCCGGGCGCTGGCAGTTCTTGGAGCTCCACCTATTGTTGCACAGTCGGATGTGGTTGGGAGCCGCGTGGAGCCGTGAGTGGATGTTCACGGAGCTCCTGGCACGCGTAACCGGGAACGCGGAGTGAATCCGGAGCGATTTGCCGTTCCCGTAACCCGGGGAAGATGAGCGCTGCAGGGAGCGGCTGCTGCCTTTTGGGGAAAGCTTTCGCCCCTCAGGCTGAACTCTCGTTCGTAGGTGGCTTTCCAGCCCCGCAGCTGCTTCATTCCCCTCCCGGATCCTGCTCCCGCTCAGCTCCCACCGCTCCCGTCCCGTGACTTTTGGGGCCAGCCGGGCTGGGAGCTCCTCCTCAGCTCCTGCAGAAACGTCTCTTACAGCGGGAAAGGTGTCCCAGAGGGGAAAGCCAAGCCGCCCGAGCCCGCCTGGCCTCCAGAGTGGGTTCCTGCGGGGTGCGGGGAGCCCCGAGCCCCGCACAGCGCTGCGGCCCCGGCCCGGGAGCTTCCATCGCCTTCCCGGCGGGCAGAGCTGCTGCAGGGAGCTCCTCTGCCTGCCGGCGCTGCAGCATCCCCCGAGTACCTCACTCCCCACTGGGAGCATTAATCACCTTTAATTACCCCTGACTTGTCTTTAATTGTTCCCCAATAACACGTCCTGATTAGGGAAGGAGGAGCATATTCTGCCAGCGCTGCAACACTCTCACCTTTTCTCACCTGATTTCGGTTTTCACACCGAACTTGGAGGGTTTGTGTCTGCCCTGCCCTGCCCGTGGCCAGCGGGAGCATCTCTGCAGTGCAGGCACAGCCTCTGCACTTTGGGGCTGATATTCCAGAGGCTGGGAGGAGAGGGAGATGGATTATCCAGCATTCTACACCGGGCTGGGGCAGCACTGGGACTGTCACGGGATCTGTCACTCCTTAGCTCCGTCCTGCCCCAGACCCCTTTTAGACCTTTCCGCCCTCTCTGCCACTCCTGTGGTTTTTCTCTTTTCCCTCTATACATTGATATAACGAAATGAAATTAAACTGCACCAAATTTTCGGTCTAAGGAAGGAAAATAATTAAAAAAAAAATTATAATGGCAAAATCTGTTAGATCATGGAATAATCTTCCTGGAGAACTGGCGGGAGCTTTATTCCTTCAGGCATTTCCACCTGGGCTGGGCAGAAACAGCAGGAAAGAAACTGCTGGGGAATGCTGAGGGTGCGAGAGCGCCTGGGGATGGGTGGGAGAGCTCTTGGGGATGGATGGGAGAGCTCCTGGCCTGCAGATGTCTGACCCGGAGAGTGCCTGGGGATGGATGGGAGAGCTCCAGCCCTGCAGATGTCTGACCCGGAGGTGCTCCCGTGTAGCCGAAGGTGTCAGGGCGTGTTCGGAGGTGGAGAGCTGCTTTGTAACGAGGAGCCGCTCCGCAGTGAGCGGCTGGGATCACTCACACCTTTAAAGAACACCCGGCTGCCGGGCTCTGCCTGTGCGTTACCCAGCTCAGTATCCAGCCTTTATTTTTATGAAAAATCGACAGTTAGGAATTGAAGGCTGATTTTAGCTGCTGACATTTATTGCTGATATAAAATACGGTCTCTCCTCTGCTCGAGCAAACACGGCTCCTGCAGGGCTCCCCTGGGATGGCTCGGGTGGGTTTGGCTGGGGCTGCACCCTCGGGTTCTGTAGGGGAGAGCAGAGATGAGTTCCTGCTCCCAGAACAATTCCAGTGCCAGCCGCTTCCCCCCTGCAGGAATCCCTCCGGTGCTGGCTCGGGGGCTGCTCCCTCCTGCAAACGCTTTGGGGTGATCCAGGGCAGCCACAGGCTCCTGCAAACAAACCCTCGCAGCTCCTCTGCAGAACCTCTCCCTCGGTTCTGTTGGCTCAAAGCAGGCATGGGATGGATTCAGGACACCTGAGGAATCTCGTGCTGGACCCCACTGGAAATACACTGGAAAAGGTTATTTGCTGGTTGTTTCCCAGGAGCTTTGGTGTGGTGGTCAGTGGAAGGCAAAGGTCTCCTTCAGCCTCTCCTTTTGATTTTTTGGGGGTGATTCTGTACAGGGCAGCCCTGCACAGTCCCATTTTTGCTGCGGTGGGCAGGGTTTGGGACTGGGACTGACTCCTCTCTGCTCCTCCCAGAGTGGCTGGAAAGGCAATTGCTGCTCTCGAGTGGAGGAAACCAGAGAAAATAATTTGAAATATCCCTGTGCCACAAATGTTTTATTTTGAGGAGCAGCAATAACCCGGCAGCCTCAAATGAAATATTGAATTTTAAGAGAGATGCAAACACATACAAATGAAAAATGTCTCTGATCATAAAGAAAGCATTTGCCAAAATTAAAATGGAATGCATTACTGTCCAGCCTGGAGACAGGAATGTCAGCAGAGCTGGGGAAGGGAGGCTGACTCCTTAAGTGACCAGATGCAGCTATTGTTTTCTTTCCATTAATGCCAGTGGCAGTATTAGAGAGAGAGAAAAAAAAAATCAAATTGTCTGACAACAGTTTAGAAGGGAATTAAGTCCAGTCCTAGCAGAGGTCTCCCTGACTTCCACCTCCACAGGAATGGAGACAGGAACACACTCCCACCCACAGGGACGGGGCTGGGCAAGGAGGAATTAGTTTTGCTGAGCAGAAATAATGTAGAGAATGCCACAATAATCATTGAAAGGACAAGTGAGGTGGGTCTGGCATTCACAGCGATCAATAGGCCCATTATCCAGCTGAGCTGGCATTCAGGACTGGATTGGATCTGTCTGTGGTTCACACACCAACTCCTGCAGAGCCAGGGGGGCTCTGACACCAGGGAACTGCACCTGCAGGGAGCCTGGGGCTGTTTGTGGCTGGGGAGGTGTTCCCTGGCTGGTCCTGGGGAGGATGGAGGGACTGGTCCTGGTGAGGATGGAGGGACTGGTCCCAGTTTGGATGTAGGGGCTGGTCCCAGTGTGGATGGAGGGGCTGGAGGGACTGGTCCCAGTTTGGATGGAGGGACTGGTCCCAGTTTGGATGGAGGGGCTGGTCCCAGTTTGGATGGAGGGGCTGGTCCTGATGAGGATGGAGGAGCTGGTCCCAGTTTGGATGGAGGAGCTGGTCCCAGTTTGGACGGAGGGGATGGAGGGGCTGGTCCCAGTTTGGACGGAGGAGCTGGTCCCAGTTTGGATGGAGGGGCTGGTCCTGGTGTGGATGGAGGAGCTCAGGGGTTGGGGGAAGCAGCAAAGCTCACAGCACCTCCTCAGGCAAGGATGAAGCTCAGGAAGGGCTCTCCTGGCTTTCCTGGCTTTCCCAGCTTCCCAGGAGCTGGGTTTGGGATCAAGCCCTGGCTGCTGCCTCCCCACGGCACCTTCCGTCAGTCACCAGGGAGTTAATTCCCCTTTTTCTCCAGGCAGGAAAGAGCACGGAGGTAAAAAAATATCTCAGCGATTTCAGGCGATTAAACCAAAGCCTACTGGGTCTGCTGCTTTTGGATTTATTTATTTATTTATTTATTTAGAATTTTTGTAAATGAGTCTTCCAGGGTCCTCGAGTGCTTCCCGTGGGGAGTGACAATCACAATCCACTGCCTCGCTCTCCCCACGCTGCCTCTCCACGGGAGCCCAAGAAATCTTAACATCCCATCAAAAGCTAATTACATTCTGACACAGCAACTGGAGGCCTCGAGAGCTGGGGGGAGAGAGCAGCTGACATAATGGCTTTAAAATTACATGGAACATGCGGAATGTTCAGTGCTGTGCAGTGCCAGTGGTTCAGGGCAGCAGAGGGAGGAAGGAAAAGGGTGATGGGAAGGAGTTACAGAGGGATTTGTACTGGAGAGCCACCCCAGGCCATGGGCCCCAGACCGGATCCTGCACCTCGCTGCTTTCCTACACTGCAGCTCTTCTTTGGAAGGGGAAGATGCTCCCAACCCTCCCCTTCCCAGGTCTCGTTCCCCCCACAGGATGGAGCAAAGGGGTGGATGTTGTCTCCTCGCCCTGTGGGAACCCCCGAGGTCCCAGAGACAGCCCCGGGGGAGAGGGCAGAGCTGAGGGCAGAGCTGAGGGCAGAGCTGAGAGGAGGAGTGCAGGAGCAGCTGGGCAAAGGCTGCGGCCAGGGATGAGCCCTGCAGAGCTGGACATGGGACGGGGCTGGAAGGGAGCTCCTGGGCAGTGCTGCTGTGTGGTCATCCCTGCGTGTGTCCTTCCTGTCCATGTGTGTGTCCTTCCTGTCCATGTGTGTGTCCTTCTTGTCCCTCCGTGTGTCCTTCCTGTCATGGGTGTGTCCTTCTTGTCCAGTCATGTGTGTGTCCTTCCCATCCCCACTGTGTGTCCTTCCCACCCCTTCGTGCATCCTTNGAGCTGGACATGGGACGGGGCTGGAAGGGAGCTCCTGGGCAGTGCTGCTGTGTGGTCATCCCCGTGTGTCCTTCTTGTCCATGTGTGTGTCCTTCCCACCCCTTCATGCATCCTTCCCATCCCTTTTTGTGTCCTTCCCATCCCAGTGTATCCTCCCCATCCCCCCGATGTCCTTCCCACCCCTCTGTGTGTCCTTCCCAGGCCATTTGCTCTTGGCTGCTCCGTGGGGCAGAACTGGCTGGGATGAGATGAGATGGGAGCAGCCTGGAGCTGATGGAAGTGATGGAAATATTCACCTGGAGAGGAGCAGGATCCAAGCAGACCTTAGAGCCCCTCCCAGTGTCTAAAGTCCCCGGAGAGGGATTTTTGGACAAGGGCCTGGAGGGACAGGACAAGGGGGGCTGGGCTGTGGGGCCGTGGGGCTGTGGGGTGCAGTGTCCCCCCCTCATCCTGAAGGAGCTGCTCTTTCCCACACCCCACTGACCAGCTGCCTCCATCCCAATGTAATTCCTTCTTAAGATTCTTGGCTCTGCTCAGGAGCGTGGCAGGAGGGCTGTGGCTGACCAGGCAGCAAATTAAGTGGAATTTCGTTATCCAATAATTTATATGATGCCTATGTATTTTAGCGAGACACTTTCTTTAATAGAAGATGCCCTCTGTCCACTGACTATTTACACTGCTGGGCTCCTGGGGACCTCGTGTGGTGCTTCCCTTTTTAGTGACCTTCACAGGAGAGAGAAGAGCAATCTTCATTTCCCTTGGTTTTTATCATGAATTTTGTTCCCTTCTGCTTAGCAATGATTTATTCCTCTGGATTTAAAGCACTACAAGCTTAAAATTCCCTGTGTGTATTGGCAGAAATCAGGATTGACTCCTCAGGTGTGGCCAAAGCTGCTGGGAGTGTGTGGAATTCACAGCCATGTGCTGGCACTTCTGTCTCTGGGGTGCATCCATTTTTGGGGCATCCCACCTGGACCAAGTGCTGTACCCCAGGATCCTGAAATAAATCCCGAGGTAAAAACCCCTTTTCCCCATAAACTGTGTTTTGGTTTTAATTTTAAGACCAGGGAAAGGCAATACTGTGAGGAGGGTGGCATGCAGCAGGCGCTGGGGAGGACAGAGCTGTCCGGGAGTGACCTGGATGTTGTCCCCAGGTCTCTGATGCTCTGCTCTTGCTCTCAGCCCCTTCTGCAGCTCTCCGTCCTCCTGTGGGGCTGGGGACAATGGCAGAGTGACCTGCTGGCTCCTCAGGATGCTGGAGACTGAGCCTCTTTGAGGTTTTTCTTAGCCGAAGAAAACAAAGGCTCATTAAATCCATCTCGGCGCTCCGGTGACGCGGGGAGGTGACATCAGTGCCGTGACTCAGGGAACAGCGGCGGAGGAGCAGCACCCCGGAGGGCAGGGGGTGCTTTGTGCCGCTGGGAGGGGGCCCCTGAGGCCTGGGGTGGGGGCTGTGCCCAGCTGTGCCCAGCTTCCCTTCCCCTCGGTGCCGAATAACCACCCACACGTCCCGGGAGCAGCCCTGCTGCGGCCGCAGGAGCTGGTGGGGGACAGCTGGCACCTCCCACGCCGGCGCTGGGAGCCCATCCTGACCCCGTGGTGTTGGAGCTGTGACCACAGGGAGCTCGGGTCCACCTCCAGGTGCCCAGACCTCCAGGTGTGGTGCCACCCCTCCTCCTGAGAGCAGCGGGGACAACACTCTGGCTCTGGGCACCGGCAGTGGCTCCTTCCCTCGCGCCTGGGGAACAGCCAGCCCAGGCTGGAGAGAGCTTCTGGCAAGGAAGGTGTGGATTTACAGCCCTGCTGGCACGGATCGGCCCTCAGGGCCTCAGTGATCCAAGCTCCCTGTGCCCCACTGCTCCCTGACCCACAGCAGGGCATTTACAGGCCAGGGCTGTGATGCCTTAAATGACAACCTGGAAACAGAGAGCAGACAGAATAAAGGAATAAAGGAGGGATTGATTGGAAAGGCCTTCAGAGGTCACACTCTGGGCTCCAGAGGCTCCTGCCTCAGTGCATCCCAAAATGGACAATGCCAGCTCCCGAGTTCTTCCCACTTTGATCTCAGCATCAATTGCCCAAGCAGAAGCCAGGCAAGGATGGAATTTGCCCAAGCTTGCCCCCCTGTCCCCAAGATGAAGGTTTGCAGTTGTTGGGCCCAGGAGGGTCTGGGTGTCCTTGGAGAGCGAGCTGGAGAGGCTTTGTTATGTCAGTGTGAGCATGAGAGAACAGCACTGAACGAGCTCCAGGGAGCTGCAGAGTTACACTGGGCACTGCAGGGCTGGGAACAGAGAAAAGTTCAAACCTAAGGCATCAGCTGAATGCCCTGGTGGGTTCCCATCACGCAGGGCACCTGTTGTGCCCGAGCTGGGTTGGAATGGATCAGCTGTCAGTGACAGGGGGCATGAGCTGTTCCCCTCCCGTCCTCCTTCCGTGGATCTGCAGGGCAGGAGGAGTTGAGCATCTCCCCTTGCCAGGGCTCGAGGGCTCAGCAAGAGCCTCTCCGGCGAGATGAGGATGCTCCAGAGCACTGCAGCTCAGCTCTGCCAGCTGGCACCGGGCACGGGGAGGGCTGCCGGGGAGCACTCGCGGCTCTCCCTCGCTGCCAAGCCTCCTCTCACCCCAGAAGGACTCTCCAGCCCCGGCAGGACTGTGCCCTCGAGGGATGATTCATCCTGGCCCCGTTTCACCGCAGGATTCATCTCCCGGCTCCGAGCAATCACTTCCTTTAATTAGAGCTGAGAGGAGCGAAGGTGTTGTGAGGGGAGGAGGCAGAGCCAGGTGTGACTCACGGCCTCTGTCTCAGAGGACAGTGTGGGGGAGTCAGGGCCGGGGAGGTTTTTGTCCGGGTGCAGTCTGATCTCGTTTGCTGCTTTGGCCTCTCTGGAGGACACGATGTCCTCGAGAGCCCAATCAAAGGCTGCTGCAGGGACAGGTTGTGTTTCCTGGGCACTGTGTGCCAGCACTGCTGCCCCCACCTTGGGGCCATGCCCGCACTGAGCTCTGCCCTGTGCCCAGTGCTGCTCCCTGCCTGGTGTTTGCTGAGCAATGAAAATGTCCATTACAGCTCAGCCCACTCCTGCTTCTGCACAGGTGTGAACTGCACCCCATGAAGGGGGAATGGGGCTTTGGCCTTGCTCAGGGATGCCAGGATGATTTTTGCTTTTCTTTCATACCCCTCTCACACACCCTTTTATAGTTTGATGTATTCTCAGTGCTTTTAGCCCACACACTGTGACTTCCCAAGGCTGATAACTCAGCTCAGCCCCACGGCACCGTTAAACCAGGAGAGCAAACATCCTGGGAGCCCCAGACACCAAGGGCCTCTCCAGAACACATTTTGGAACCTCAGACAGGCCCAGCCAGGGGGAAGGTTCCTGACCAGGGAAAGGCAACGCAGTAATAGTCAGGGTCTGTATTTATGGGTCTCTCAAGCTTGGTGGGTCACTGGCCCTGCTCTGTGTCACTCTCTGCTCCTCTGCAGCACCCACTGCTTTTAGTTACCACCGACAAAAGGATGGGAGTCAGCCAGAGCCAAAATCCAGAAAAGCATCCACCTGCAGTTCCCTTGGGCATCAAGAGAACCCTTTGAGGTCCCTTATGGACACTTGGCTGCAATTATCTGAGGCTCCACGGCAGCAGGACTGGTCTGTAACCATGTTGCCTCCGTCAGAGATCCTCCTCCTCGCTGTGGTGGGAGAAGTTTTAATGAGGGTTTTGGCAGCAAGGGAAGATCCTGATTTTTGCAGATTTTTGCAGAAATCAAGTGTGTGAAACATTGTCTCTCGTTGGGAAATTATTTTGTCAATTCTGTAAACGTAGAGGTCTCAGGTGGCGACAGGAACTCGCCTAAATCCAGACGCAGGGTGTGATGTGAGGAGAGCAGATGCTAAAGCAGAGAAAGGACCAAAGGAGTCACCATCCTCCCCAAGGCAGGGCTGGAAACAGGGATGTGATGCTTGCATTTTGGCAGTGAAAGGAGAATCAGATCTCCAGATTTTTGGGGGTTTTGTGGTCACAACAGCCTGATCAGCCTGCTCAACATGGGCTGATTTCCACTGGAAGGTGAAGAGGAGAACTGGAAGCAATTCCAAGCCATTCCCTCTCTCCAGCTTACACACTGCAAATTACTGGCAATCAGCAGAGGAAAGTTTTGCAGCAGAATTGATGATGTTGTGAGGCTCCAAACTGGAACCCTACTGGTGATTTGGAGAGAGCTGGAAATTGCTTATGATCTCATGGTGTCAGGTGTCTCATTTATAATAAATAAATACAGAAAACGCACCCCAGACTATCGCTGTCAGATACCAGGAGTCATCAGCCAAAGAGCTCCCTTGGAATTTGGTATTTTAGGTCAGCTGGGTTTTACTTATTGGAAACTGCAGGCAGATAAATATCAAAGACTTCCTGAGTCAGAGCTGTGATATTCTGGAGACGTTCAGTTGTTCATGTGGGGTTTGGGTCAGTGTGTAAATGAATAAATGAAGTGAAGAACCAAGCAAAAGCCACTTGCAAAATTTCCCATGAAATTAAAAAGCAAACCTTGGGTTGTTTTCTCTTTACTTCCCATGAATATCAAAGGCAGGGCTGCCCTGGTGGGCCTGGCAGTGGGTTCAGAGCGTTCCTGGGAAGGGCAGAGCTCATTTGCAGCAGATGAAATGGAAATGGAGAAATCCCACTCTGTCCCCAGGTCCTGCAGGGCCAGAGATGAGACACAGTGGCTGAAGTGCTACTGGAGTGCCAGTGTGACACCCCACTGCACCCCAGCAATTCCAGCCCTGAAATCATTTGTGAATAGAACCTTCACGGTGGAAAACCTGATTTGCAGAGCTCTGCTCATCTGATGAGAGAGCAAACGGGAGCCTCCTGTGCCCCTGTGGTGGGGATGGCTCGAAGCTGGAGCCCAAATCCTGGTGCTGGGAGGCTCAGGGCCTCTGAACCGAGCTCCTGCTGGCTCCAGTTCCACTGACGTCAGCACCACATCCTCGCAGAGAATCTGCGCCCCAGAATTATTCCGAGCAATTGTTTAGTGAATAATTCTGAATAATGAAAATGCAGAGGGGAGGAATGGGGAAGTTGTTTGCTGTCGATTCACAAAAGAGGAGAAATGGAGGAATTTATCATGTCAATGATTTGCCTATGAATTATTCATTCACTTCACACAACAAAATAAAAATCCCTTTCCCCCCGAGCCCCCTCCCAGCCGAGCCGAGGCTCGCTGCCTTTGTTCGGGGTGTTTTTGGCGTGGCCCCGCAGCCCCCGGGGCTCCGCACGTGGCACGAATGTCACGAATGCGGGAGGGGACATGTCCCCAGAGCCCGGAGGGGAAGCCAAGCAGCGCAGGGAGGGAGCCAGGGAAGGCACAGGCCGGTGGAGAGGCCGTGAGCAGAGGCTGTGAGCAGAGGCTGTGAGCAGAGGCTGTGAGCAGAGGCTGTGAGCAGCACCGAGCGTGGGGCTGCGCTCCCGGCAGCGGGAGGGACTGCGGCAGCCACCTGAGCCACCACCCGGGCATCCACCGGGCACCGGGCAGGGAAATGCCCTTGGAAAGGGGCCTAGAGGGAGGTGAAACACACAGGGGAAGCAGCAGGCTCCCTTCTTGACAGCCTGCATTAAAATAACCTTGGGAGAGGGCCCGAGGGGTCACGCCGGCCTCAACTGCTCCCTGGGCCGGCGGAGAAGAGAAGGATCCGTGCGGCTTTGTCCATCACCAGCACAGCTGGGGCTGCCAACCTCACCGGAGTCCAAACAATACCTGCGAATGGCTCCACGTCCAGCAGGTTTCTCCTAGTCCAGATCTTTCATTCAGGGTGACGACTTTAAAACTTAGAAACCAGAATCGAAGGTAGCTCTGCTTGTTGCTGGTCTAGAGGTGTTAATTATTTCTTTTAATTAGGCGTTGGCTCGTTGTTCTAGGAGTGGATTATCGTCCGCTGGTGCAGATCTCCTTAATTTGCATCTGAATGCTTACAGCACTTCCCCTCGAGCGCCATTCCTGGGAGCAGGGGAGGCATTCCCGATGGGAAAAGGGGTACAGGGACAGAACTGGCACATACAGTTAGGTAGGTTACAGGGAAAATAACAGGTTTAACATGAACTGGGGGCAGATGACAAAAACGATAAGGATAACGATAATAAAACGACAGGGTACTTAACAGGGGCAACATAGTACATAAAGGATAATGGGGTACATAACGACAAATATTAAGGTGCTTTAACAAAAACAGTAGACTTAATTAGCAGGGTAGATAACAAGAACCAGGTGGATAAACACCGAGGTAAATAGAAAAAAATAACATAAGAATTTTATTCATAACAGGAGGTGGGGAGGAGAAAGGTGCTGGTGGGTGGCAGGAGGGTGGCATGGCAAGGACAGGGCTTGGCTGTGGCTCCGTGGTGTCAATGTCCAAACGCAGCACCTCCGTCCGAGCCTGCGGGCAAGAGAGCTGAGCCTCCGCGGCCCTGGAGAGGATTCCAGCCCTGGCCCAGCAGGGCTCCCTTGGCCATGTCTGATCCTCCCTGGGTGAGCCGAGGGCCTGCAGCATGCCGGACTGGGCTGGGGCAGTGACCTGGGAAGAGGATAAATGGTCACGAGGGGCATGAATCCACTTTTACCTTACTGTTTAAACTTCCATTCATTCAGCTGAAGGAGCTGTTTGATAGCCCACGTGAGGAACAGGTGTAAGAAACGTCCTCACAAGGCTTTCAGGGTGTCACTAAATTGGTTTGAAGCCTCAGGTTGGAAATGGTGCAATTTAGGGGAGGAGGCAAGAGCTTCCTCTCATTTCCACAAAATATTAGTGCTGAAAGGGAGCAAATCTCTTCTCACTTTGGGAATAGTTGGACAGAGCTGAGCCCCTCCGGAGCCAGGCTGGGAGAGCTGGGGGTGCTCACCTGGAGAGGAGAAGGCTCCAGGGAGAGCTCAGAGCCCCTTGCAGGGCCTGAAGGGGCTCCAGGAGAGCTGGAGAGGGACTGGGGACAAGGCATGGAGGGACAGGAGGCAGGGAATGGCTTCCCAGTGCCCCAGGGCAGGGCTGGATGGGAGATTGGGAAGGAATTGTTCCCTGGGAGGGTGGCTCAGGGCTGGGATGGAATTGCCAGAGCAGCTGTGGCTGCCCCTGGATCCCTGGCAGTGCCCAAGGCCAGGCTGGACATTGGGAGCAGCCTGGTACAGTGGGAGGGGTCCCTGCCATGGCAGGGGTGGGATGGGATGGGATTTCAGGTCCTTCCCACCCAAACCATTCCATAATTCCATGACTTGGGGTGAATGTGTATCATGGATTAGATCCCATGGTGGGAATCATGTCCTGGTGCTGCATGGGGCTCAGTGGGGACAGGAGAGGATCAGGGATACGAGTCTGAAGCTGATGTTCCTGGAGTCCCCAGTGTCTCCCCCCTTCTCCACGGCAGCCTGTGCATTCTCTTTATTGGCCCCATTAAAGGCAGTTGTCTGTGCAGGGATTGATTTCGGAGGAGCACGGAGTTAATTCATCCCCAAATGAAAGGCTCTGTGTACATTAAACAGTCTGTGTCTCTCCACGCCTCTGGATAGGTGAGCCTGAGACTCTCAGCCCATTTCCTCTGGCTCTGGAAGCCCTCGCCGGGGCCATACTTCTCCCGCATGGAGATTCAAGGATAAAACGACAGATGTCTTTCATTAAACATCTCCGGAACGAGCTGTTCAGCAGGCAATATGTATTCAGGCACTATCAATATTTCATAAAGCCGTAATAGATGTTATCATAGATCCTCCATCCAATATTTATTGCTCCATAATCACCGATCCATTGCACCAGGGCTCTCCATCCCCCTCCCCTGCCTGTCCCCGCTCCCAGGTACACGGGGCTGCCGTGAAGTGTGGGTCTGGTGCCACAATAAATCTGAAGGAGTTTGGAGTTGTTTGTTACTTCAGGCACTTTCAGGCCCGACGATAATGAAACGAATCTGTTTGCAGAAGGCGTTTTTATGGAAGGGTTTCAAAGTGAGTTGGCTCCGTGTAAATCTCGGGGTTGAGGCCATTAGGAAGTGTTTAAGCTGCAGAGGCAGCAGGGCTCTGCCTGCAAGTCCAGGGGTGTTGGGAAGCTGAAGCCTAAAATTAGCAACATGGAAAATGTGAATCCTTCTGGGAGTCTGTGGCTGGGTCAGCACGGGAAGGAGAGACCCGAGGGCAGCTGGGCCTGGACCCTTCCTGATGCCAGAATGATTTTTTGCTTTTTCTTTCATACCCCTCTCACACACCCTTTTATAGTTTGATGCATTCTCAGTGCTTTTAGCCCACACACTGTGACTTCCCAAGGCTGATAACTCAGCTCAGCCCCACGGCACCGTTAAACCAGGAGAGCAAACATCCTGGGAGCCCCAGACACCAAGGGCCTCTCCAGAACACATTTTGGAACCTCAGACAGGCCCAGCCAGGGGGAAGGTTCCTCACAACGAGGGCTTCGCTCCAGCCTCTCACTGGGGGATCTTTGATAAATATGTTAATTTTGCAAGGCCTAGAATTGTGTGTATTTCAGTGTGACAGGGTGCATGCATTTTCAGGGCATTCCACCTGGACCAAGTGCTGCACCCAAGGATCCTGAAATAAACACCGAGGTAAAAACCCCTTTTCCCCATAAACTGTGTTTGGGTTTTGATTTTTAAGACCAGGGAAAAGCATCATTCCCGCCCCATTCCCACCAGTGTCCCAATGAGCTTCCTGAGCAACTTCTGCTCCCAGGGGAGCTCGGCAGGGGAAGGGCTGGGCCTGGAAGATTCATGGTTGGGACTTTCAAAGGAGCCTCGTGGATGGAATTTCGGAGTTGTGTGGCTCGGGGGTCAGAGCCCTGCGTGTGACAGTCCCTTGTGCCCTCCCAGCCCGGCAGCCTCAGGCTCTTCGGTCACCTCTGTGCCAGTTCTTAGCTGGCCAAACCTCTCAGAAGCACTTGGCTTCACGTCACAGGACAATCCTGATGGGTAAAGTGGAGCCATCCAAAACCAACACTGCGCACATCAAATAAATGGGGTTTGTGATTGGTTTCCAAATGGAGTCCAAAAAGGAGATTCCAGGCAAAGAGCGTTTTTCCCTCCTGGAGACCTGAAGTGGCTGATCTCGACCCCATCCCACTTAATGGCCCCAGGAAGGAGCCAGGGGAAAAAAGGAGCAGGAGTTGTTAAATCTTCACTGATGGATGTTGAAGTGACACAAAGACTGGGGAAGAAAAGGAGCCCTTGCAGAGCCCCCGTTAATGACACCGAGCCTCAGCAAACATTGTATCTGATGTGTCCAAATGTCTGATAATTCATCTCCCTGAGCTGAGGCCATCTCAGGGTCAGGTACGTGGGGTCCACCGCTGGTCCTGCGATGGGTGGAGGCCCCTCCGGAGCAGGAGCTATTCTCTGGACCTTAGGTAACCCTCGGGGCGGGATGAGCTTCCTCTGGAAAACGCCTTTCCTGTTTCTCTCTGCCGACACAGCTCACACGAGTCCTGCATGGTTGAATCCGGGGGAGGCTGTGCTGCTGCGGAGCCAGGGAGGGAGGAGAATAATCGCCGGATCGGGTAACTGACGGCTCAGGAAATCCCTGGGGGTCCCTGAGGAGCAGCTTGCGATCCCGCAGCCAGGTCTGCACAGGAAGGTTGTGAAGACCCCGAGCTTGGCTCAGCATCCGCAGCTCCAAAAGGGCGTGGAGATCTTGGAGGAGATCCAAAGAAGAGCTAGAAAACCACTAATGAATAGGAAACGACACCTTTAGGAGGGAAAATCGGGAGCGTGATGGTTTAATTTAGCAGAGAGGGGGCAGTACCTGGCTGGTGGCCCCATGGCACCTGCGGGGAGGTGTTTCCCGAATGTTCCCGTGCTGGCAGAGGGAGCTGCAGGAGCTGCAGGGCCTGGGGGGCTCTGCCAGCACAGCCCAGCCCGGAGCAGGGCTCTGTTTTTAACAGCCCAGCTCTTGTCCGCTTGTATTCCCGAATTTCTCATCACTGCGTGTTTCTGAAGCAATTAACTCACACCCAGCCTTTCGCGGGTTTGTGATGCATCGCTCTTTGTTTCTCACAGGGGTTTGAACAGGGTCACGAACTGTGGAAAATGCCTGAGAAAACACCTACTTTAGGGGAGCTTCATCATCTCCTCGGGCCCCCGGGGCCCTGACGGGAAGCAAGGCATGAGGAATGCGCACACGGGCTGCAGGGCAGGGCTGAGCTTTCAGGATGCGTGAAAAGCACTACCCTAAATGCTCACAGCAGCCTCGAAATTCGGAGCATGTGAGAGAGAAGAGCTTTCCTTTCCAAGGGAGGTGTCCAAGGGTGCAGGGTGGTTGTGGGGAGCTGGGAGAGGTGGAGGTGCTGGGGAGGTCTGGCTGAGGCAGAGCCCAGGCAAGGTGGGGATCAGGAACACCTCGTGCCTCACTCCATTACAGCCCTTTAAAACAACAGCCTAGAGCCAGGCATCACCTCGGTAAACAAATGGGATTTTGGCTTTGATTCCCCATAAATCACTGGAGTCGTTTCCACGGTGCAGAGCAGAGTGTAACGAGCTGGTTCACGGGGCAGGCAGGGAACATTTTTATGTGACTGTTTTGGGCCTCGTGAGCCCCCAGGTTTGACTTTGAGTTTCTGTGAAACAGAAAACATTTGCTGATGTAGAGGAGCCTGAAATAACCAGGAAAGCTTGGGGGCTGCTGACACTTGAATAAATCCCAATGCCCTGGTATTTGGTTAAACTTGAATCTGAATATTTGTGTATGTTTTTTACAATTACTTGCCTCGGGGAGCAATTTGTAGAGCTGAAACAATCCAAGACCTTTTTCTCTTTTTTTTTTTCTTTTCCTGCCTGGTGTTTCCACCCTCCAGGAAGTGCAAAGCCTTGGGAAGACTGAATCCTGCAGTATTTTTGCCTGTGCAAATAGTTCCCAGAGGCATGGAGGAGCACAAGCTGTGAAAAAGGTACGGAGCGAGCCCTGAGCGTGGCCCAGGTCCCGAAATGCCAGCCAGGGAGCTGAGACTGGACCCTTCATCCCCAGACAGGACCTCCACGGGGCCCCAGCTGGGAGCACAGCACCCCGAGGTGCTTTGGCAGAACCCCCCTCTGTCCCAAACATCCCCTGCTCGAGGGGGAAGCAGCACCTTGGCTCCTCTGAGCTCAATTTCAGATTTCTGAGGAAACCTGGCTCCCTGACAACTTGGCTTCGAGTGCTGATTGTATGTAACACATAACCCCTTTAATATTACACATGGTATGTTTAACTGCTTAATTTACTCCGGGAAGGATTGCCAAGTGCAGCTCTTCTGTTGACATATCATTTGCATGATAAACTGGTGTATTTTAAGGCACAAATAGGATGCGTCTGTGAACTATCTGTCTGCACTTTTACAAGCTACAGCAGCTCCTTGAACAGGAGAACAGAGCCCCACACCGTGCCTGGGGAGGGAATGAATGATCCTTTCTTCCAGAAGAGAGCAGAGACTCGTGGCTGCTCTCCATCAGGGAGTCAGGTCGGGTAGGTCTGACTGCATCCTTGGGTAGATGTTTGTTTTGGACAAAAAATGGCTTTTTTTCTCCTTCAGAGCAGCTGCTTTTGTTTGGGTAAGACTGCAAACGATGCTTTTTCTCCCTAAACAAAGCTGCTCCCCACGGTTTGCCCAAGCCCCAGGAAGTCTCCCTGCAAGCACCTGCCTTGCTGGACCCCAGACCATGGAATCAGGAAGGGTTGGATTGGAAGGGGCCTCAGAGCTCTTGTTCCACCCCTGCCATGGCCAGGGACACCTCCCGCTGTCCCAGGCTGCTCCCAATGTCCAGCCTGGCCTTGGGCACTGCCAGGGATCCAGGGGCAGCCACAGCTGCTCTGGGAATTCCATCCCTGCCCTGAGCCACCCTCCCAGGGAACAATTCCTTCCCAATCTCCCATCCAGCCCTGCCCTGGGGCACTGGGAAGCCATTCCCTGCCTCCTGTCCCTCCATGCCTTGTCCCCAGTCCCTCTCCAGCTCTCCTGGAGCCCCTTCAGGCCCTGCAAGGAGCTCTGAGCTCTCCCTGGAGCCTTCTCCTCTCCAGGTGAGCACCCCCAGCTCTCCCAGCCTGGCTCCAGAGGGGCTCCAGAATCCTGGAATCATGGAATGGTTTGGGTTGGGATGCACCCTAAGGATCACTCAGTCCCACCCAGGGACACCTCCCACTGTCCCAGGCTGCTCCCAGCCCCAATGTCCAGCCTGGCCTTGGGCAGTGCCAGGGATCCAGGGGCAGCCACAGCTGCTCTGGGCAGCCTGAGCCCCATTCCCATCAATCCCTCAGCTCCTCAGACTCTTTCCTCTCCCTCCATCCCTCTGGGGCTCTGTCTGTGCCCTCTCCTGCTCTCGGAGCTGGCAGAGCCTGTGCTGGTGTTTCTCAGCTGTACCTCAGTGTCCCCAGGGCAGTGTCACCTCTGTCACAGCAGCCTGGCACCAACGCGGGGCCCCAAAACGCTCCGAGGCCTTTGGACACTCGAGGCCGACATCTCAAAGTCTAATTTGACATGTTTCCAGCAGGGGAAGCATTTATTACATTAGACAAGTTGATGCAGTTCCCAGGTTGGGAATTGCAGTTATTTGCCATAATAATGGTGTAAAGTCCTCTTCCTTTTATTGTGTTATCTCTCTTTAATCATGCAGAGACGCTCCCCAGTCATTTTAATCAAAGGCTCAAGTATCACTTATCTGAAGACTAATGACTCAATTCCATGAGAGGAGAAACTTTGAAGAGCTTCAGTTGAGCTGGGAGGAGCAAAATAAAAAAAGAGGAGAGTTTATTTGAAACTTTAGTTCCTTTTTTTCACCCGTGGTTATTTCCCCTAACTCTAGCTGGAGAGTTTTGTGTGTCTGGGAGCAGGGGCAAGCCAAATCTTGCTGCTTTTCCTGAGCACGCAGCACTCAGGAACGTGGCTCCGGGAATGGGACTCCCTTCCACATGAGGGATATTCCCATTGGAAAGAAACGATGCCATCCTTCCTCTGTCAGTGACAGTGGTGTGACATTATGGGATGTGTCCTGGGCATCCCAGACACCCAGCCTGGAGCTGGGTTTGCTGTGCCAGGGCCTCACCAGCACCGTGCCCACCAGCCCAGGACAAGGGGGGTTCCCTTCTGAGCCAAACCCAAGCCAGGGTCACTTTAAAAAGTGATTTAAGTAAGGCTGTGACTGCTCTGGGTGTGGCTGTGTGTTTGCAGTGGTGCCTGTCCTTGTTCCAGTGTGGGTTTGCAGTGCTGTCTGTCCTGTTTGCAGTGCTGTCTGTCCTGTCTGCAGTGGTGTCTGTCCTTGTTCATCTGTGGGTCTGCAGTGCTGTCTGTCCTGTTTGCAGTGCTGTCTGTCCTTGTTCCAGTGTGGGTCTGCAGTGCTGTCTGTCCTGTTTGCAGTGCTGTCTGTCCTTGTTCCTCTGTGGGTCTGCAGTGCTGTCTGTCCTGTTTGTAGTGGTGTCTGTCCTTGTTCCCCTGTGGGTTTGCAGTGCTGTCTGTCCTTGTCCCAGTGTGGGTTTGCAGTGCTGTCTGTCCTTGTTCCCCTGTGGGTTTGCAGTGCTGTCTGTCCTTGTTCCAGTGTGGGTTTGCAGTGCTGTCTGTCCTGTCTGCAGTGCTGTCTGTCCTTGTTCCACCATGGATTTGCTGTGCTGTCTGTCCTTGTTCCCCTGTGGTTTGCAGATCCCCTCCTCCTCCTCACACACTGCAGTGAGAAGCTCTCGCTTTACATCTTGGTGCTCCCAACTTTTGCCTGGGGGTTCCCATCTCCTCTCCAGGAGTGTCTGCGGTTTAGGAGGTGATTTAGGGCTGCTGGCAAGTCGGAACCAGTGGGAGCTGCCGGCATGGAGATGGAGCTGCCTGCTTTGCCATCTTGATAAGCCGGAGCCAAGCGCACCCAGCCAGGCCAGATGGCTGCGGCGTTATCTGCGGATTTCAGAGCAGATGGATGCTACATAAACATCTCACAACCGCGGTTGTTATTGATGCAATTACTATTAATACCATTTAGAAGTGTTCTGTGAACCCAAACACAGCGCTGCGGTGAGGAGCACGAAGCGCAGTTAACGCGATTGCTCGGCTGCTAATTAAGGGTGGCTATCGGTAACTCTATCTGCCACTCCAGCTAATGATGCCGCGGCGGCACACCTTGATTTCCAGGGCAGAGGGCTGGGGCCATGAGTCAGAGCCCAGGGAAAGCTGCGGAGTTGGAGAGGATGCTTGGCTTCAGAGGAAATCGCCACAGGAGAATGAAAACCAGGGACATGAATGAACTGTGGGTCTTGGCAGAGGCACTTTCGGCCTGGAGCTGCTTTGGGGCATCCCAGCTGTGTGCCTGACTCGGGCTCTGCAGCTCCCTGAATTCGGTTCTCTCCTGGCCAGGAGAGCATTTGGGCCAGGGTGGATTGAAGTGTGTGGTCAGTGCCGAGGGAGAAGCTTTAACTGAGGGATCTCAGACCTGCGACTTCCCTGCTCTCCCATTCCCACTCTGCTCTGACCTGTTGTGCATCCTCCCAGCAATCCCTGTCTCCATCTGTCTCCTCTGTATTACCGCAGGGGTTTTGGGCAGGGGTTGGCTGTGAGTCTGTGCAGCCTGGAGCACCTCAGGGGCTGGGGGGGCTCAGAACCTCTGGGACCTGCGACAGCACCGGGCAGGGGTCAGTGGGGGAGATGGGCAGAGGTCACTGGGGGAGATGGGCAGGGGTCACAGGGCAGGGGTCAGTAGGGTGCTGGGCAGGGGTCACTGGGGGTGCTGGGCAGGGGTCAGTAGGGATGCTGGGCAGAGGTCAGTGGAGGTGCTGGGCAGGGGTCAGTAGGGGTGCTGGGCAGGGGTCAGTGGGGGTGCTGGGCAGGGGTCAGTAGGGTGCTGGTCAGGAGTGACTGGGCTATGCCTGTCAGGGATCCTGGGGATGCTGTTTGGAGCTCAGGGTGCTCCAGGGGCAGGATTTGTGTGGCTTGACCTGAGCCCCTGACTTGTGTCCAGCCTGAGCCAATTCCCACAGCCCCAGGTTTCCCTTTGGCTGGCACAGAATGAGATGATTTGTTTGGGTTTTTCCTCCACAGGGATTATGGAGAGACCTGGTGGGGTATAAGTGTGTTTGACCTTCCTGTGCCAGTGTCAGGGCGAGTGAAGCTCTGACAGCTCTGTCAGGCAGTGAAGCTCACCCAGAACCTGGCTCTGAGAGGAGAGCCCATTTCCCCCCCAGTGTAGAAGGAATACAAAGTTGGGAAGCCCCTGGATCTTCCCAGGATTCAGTTCCCTTCCCTGGAAGGTTGTGCAGCCCTGGTGGAGGTGGAGGAGCCTCCATCCCTGAGATATTGAGAGGCTGCCTGAACAAGGTCCTGGGATAACAGCTCAGAGACCCCCAGAGTCTCCTCAAATCTCTGACATTTGTAAAAACCCCTTTTTGTATGTACCTGAATCTTAAAGCATTTACATACCTTTAAAAAATCAGGCCTAGATCTTTCTGCTCCAAAAAAACCTCTTTGAAAAGCCTGGGCTGGGCTAGGAATGGCTTTGGAAAGTATTTCCCATCTGTCTCTGTTGAACACAGTGAGGGAGTTGGTGGTTCCTGCCTGACACAACAACATGGAAAGATTCATGGGTCGTGTTTTACCCCCCAAAGAATTTCTTGGCTTCCCAGTGCTTTGTTAATGTGCATTGATTATGTTTACTGCGCCGTTAGAAAGTCATTTAGGGATTTATTGGGCTGGCTTTAAATACTGAAAGTGAGTCATTACCCTGACCCACTTGTGCCTCAGCCTAAAGCTGAGTAAAGGAGGGTGAGATTTTGCCCCAGCGGGGAAAACCCTCCCAGGAAACTCCATTTTGAGGACAACAAAGGAAAAAGGGTTTGTGAAGGCACATCACTGCCAGGCTGAGAGTGCAGGAATGGCTTAAATCCCTCAGCCATCGCCCTCAATCAGAGATAATGACAGGGAACCACAGGAATCCCGACCGGATGGTGCTGAGAGCGGGAGAGCAAATCCAGGCAGGCAGGCAGAGCCTGGCTCTTCACACAGCCCGGGAGAGAGGGAATTCTCACTGAGGGATTCCACTGGAGATCAATGGACTTGGCTCTCTGCCTCCCAGCATAAATTTGGATGTCTCTCCTCAGATGCAGACGATTACGGGTGAGACGTTGGCAGCTTCCCTTCAAACAGAAGGGGCTGACAGAGTTTTTCTCAGAATTTGAGATCTGGCTCAGCCGGAATCCCGGGATGGGCCATTAGCCAAGGGAAATGCAAACCCGTTCTGGGAGGACCATTCATAGTTTTGTGGGTTTTTTTTTAATTGCATTGCTTCAAGGCCGTGCTGGGGGTTTCTGGTTGATAATAGGAACAATAACGATGGAAAGACCCTGAGATGTCCTGGCCAGTTTGGTTCCTCCCAGCTCAGAGTCCAGGCGGGGAAGTTTGGCTGCTGCTCTGACAGCTCCCCATGGTCTGGGGATGAGCTCTGTGGTTGTGCTCTGAGCACCAGCCAACCTTAACATTTCCATTGGCTCTTACCCTCAGAATTGCTGGTTTTGGAGCAGGTGGACTCCCCAGTTTTTATTGGTGGACCTCTCCACACAGATGTGGCACGAAATGCTGCAAACCTGGGCAGGCTGAGCTGAGCTCTGCCCGTCCAGCACTGCCAGGGATCGCTGGGATGGCTCCTGGGATGGCTCCTCACCCCGAGCCAGCTCTGCTTTGGTGGCAGCTCTGCTGTGGCTGGGCCAGCTGAGGGTCTGCTCTGAATTACAGCACTTGGCTGCTGCCCCTTTATCCACCAGGAGCCTGGAAGTGCTCCTGCTCCGCCATCCAAAACGCACATTTCTGCCAGGAGAAAACATCTCCAGCGGGGGCTCGAGAGAGTCCTGCCGTGCTCGGGGCTGCAGGGATTACCCTCAGTGCCTCACCCACAGAGAGCTGGGCTGCCTCCAGGAGCAGGGGGAACCACAGCAGGGGAGGCACAAGGCAGCTCTAACTGGGCTTTTCCGGTGAAAAACAGGAAAAAAAGCAAAAAAGCAGCAGAAAAATGAAACAATAATCTAAACTTGAGTAAGGAGTTTAAATATGCCAAACCAGCAGTGTGAGAGGAAGACCTCTCGGAGCTCTGGACCCCAAGATTTTTCCAGGAGAGCATCCTTGTTCTCCTGGGTTTCTGTAAAACTGGAGATTTCCACAAAATATCTCCCCCGGCAAGTGTTTGAAGTGTACATTTCTTTGGGGAAGTAAGAACGAAACACTTCCCTCCAGGCTGACGTTAAATTGTTTTGTCTGAGTTGCCTCAAGTGGAGCTTATGGGGTAAAAATTGTCACCTGAAATGTTTCTGACAGAAAAATCAGAATAGATTTAGTCAAAGTATTTTGCAAATCCACGTTGAATTGTAACAATGAACAAAGGAACCTCTGCACAACACCTGGCGTTCTGCCTTTCAACAGCCCTAAATTGAAACGAGCCTTAATTCAAAGCACTTCTTTTTATAGGCACTTAATTCCTTTTCACTCAAAACACACACTTATATTAAACGAAAAGAATATTTTCAGCCTAAAGAATAGATTTTATCCCTGTAAAAATGCTTTTTTTCCTGATTATTCGTATTTTCTGCAGCCAAATGAGAACTCAGGTGTTTGTGTGCTCAGGACCTCGATGTGCTCAGGGAAGGTTGGATCATTTTTCCTCTGTGGCTTCTGGGGTGCCACCCCCAGCCTTGGTGTCTGTCCCCCAGCTCCCCGGTGTGGGCAGAGGTGGGCTGACGCTTGCTGTGCCAGAACGAGTTGTTTTGACACATCCAAATGGAAATTGCACGGGATTCTGACTCTCCCGTTATTTTTTTTTCCCCTACGTGTTTTGAATTTTTCATCCTCATTTGGGACGAGCAAATGTCAAAACAGCAGTTTGGGGTTTTTATCCGCTCCCGTCTCTCTCCGAGCCGCCCCGAGGATGCTCTGATTCGCTCCTCGATTCACCCACGCCGGCAGATCAGGAGCTCCGCTCGGCTCCCGGGAGGGCTCCTCCACCCCAGCCTGGAAATCACTGCTCTTCCCCCGCCTGGGCAAGGCTGCAGATGCTCTGCGAGCTTCTCCCAGCCAGGGCTGGAGCTCAGCCTGCCCCGCCGGCACCTGCTCCGAGCTCAGCTGGAAATGGGGAAGAGCTGCCCCAGCAGAGCCCAGGCTGGCACCAACCCAGGGTGGGGAACCACTGCGGGTTTGGGCTGCCCAAAAGTGGCACCTTTAGAGCCCTGCAGTGCAGGATGGCTCAGCACAGCCAAGGGAGGGGTAAAGGATGAGGAGGAGAACTCTGGATGGAGCTGCAAGGAGGTTTATTCCAGGAGGGGTCAGGGCAGAGCCCCGAGCACTCTGTGGTTCACAGAGCCCTTGGGAGCGCTGGGAGGGTCCCTGAGCGGGGCAGGCAGGGCTCTGGAGGGGAGCAGGGGAGATGGATGGGATGGCAGCCAACAGGGGGTAAGGGGTGCACAGGGCTGGGCACAGCCCCCATGGGGCGTCCAGGATCAGGGGGTGCCGGAGGGAAGGACGGGAACGGGGCTGGATGGGTCCGGGATGGACAGGGAAGGGTCTGGGAAAGGGGGCAGGGAACGGTGAGGGGCAGGGAGGATGGGAGGGGTTTGACAGGAACTGACAGGGGAGACACTGAAACGCAGGGGGAACGAGGATTTGTGACACAAATCTTAGGACAAACCAACACGGGGGGAACTCAGAGAAGTAGAAATGCATTGCAGCACCAACGAACGCCAGTGCCAGCCCAGCAGGCCATGGAGCACTCGTGTGCCTTGAACTGGTCTGTGCCCACGGCCAGGGCAGGCACAAAAACTGCTGAGAAAGCTGGGGCTGTTCAGCCTGGAGAAGAGAAGGTTGTGTGGAGACCTCGGAGCCCCTGCCAGGATCTGAAGGGGCTCCAAGGGAGTGGGAGAGGGACTGACCCTCGGGACCTGGAGTGACAGGACAGGGAGGAATGGGGTCAGATTGACAGAGGGAAGTTTAGGTGAGAAATTTTTCCCTGGCAGGGAGGGCAGGCCCTGGCACAGGGTGCCCAGAGCAGCTGTGGCTGCCCCTGGATCCCTGGCAGTGCCCAAGGCCAGGCTGGACATTGGGAGCAGCCTGGCACAGTGGGAGGTGTCCCTACCATGGCAGGGGTGGCACTGGGTGGGATTTAAGGTCCCTTCCCACCCAAACCACCCCAGGATTCTGTGATTCTGAGGAAGCTCCCAGCTCACTGCCCAGGGCAGCCAACCCATTTCTTCCAAAAAACTTCCTGCACAGTTCCCTCTGTTCCCAGTTAAACGCAGAGGCTCGAAGAGGCCACACCAGGCACCACGTTCCCCAAATTCAGTTCTGTTCTCTGCTGGGAGCTGCCTGACCTGGATTTCCTCTCTCCCTTGACTGGGGAGTGTTGCTCTGCCAATGCCAGTCCCAGGCAGGGCAGGAATTCCAGCCAGGCTCTGGTCTCAGCTCCCGAACGTTTGCGTGGTGCAGGGACCTAAACCCGCGTGGGGAGGCACCAAGGGGAACACTGCATTCCCTGCTGCCTGTGGCACTGCTGTAGCGAGCCGCATTTTCCCCTCCTCTTTTTAAAGTTACTCAATATTTTATGAACATCTGTAGGGCAAAACATTCGCTTCCCTCTCCGCGCCGGCCCTCGGTGACTCGCTCGCCGCTTTTACTGCGCATTAAATTCTTTATGGGTGTAATTGTGGAACCTCCGGAGCCGCTTACAGGGCAGTGTTTGTCGGTGTCCCCTCGGTGACAGCCAGCACGGGACTCAGCGCTGAGCCTCTCCCGCCGGGTTCAGGGGGCCGCGGTGGGGATCCAGCTCAGTGCAAGCGCGGCCGAATCCCTGCTCTGGATCCGCCTGCGGGGAGGCAGCGAGAGGCAGGGAAGGAGGTGGTGGCTGCTGGGTGTGAGCTCTGCGTGCTCGGGAAGGGTTTCCTTGGGAGGGGCAGCGCTGCCAGGGGTGATGGATGTGCTCGGACATCCACCCCGGGCTCCCGGAGCTGGGGAGAGCCGCGCTGGGGTACCCAGGGCACCCCTGCCTCCTCCCGAACGAGCCCAAAACTGGCAGTGATGGAGGAGGGAGGCAGACAGGGATTTCTGGCTGTGACCCCACGTCTGTGTGGTAATTCTGGCACTCCTGGGTTCCCTGCTTCGTCTCTGAGGTGTTTATAATCCACGGCGCTCTGAGACTCCAGGTGAGGGAATAGGGTCATGATGGAGAGATGGACTGGGACAAATGCAAATGCCAACATCTGCCGTTAATTCTGGATGATAACTTGTTTGATTGCTCATGTCTCTCTGATTTCCCTTCCCGGCTTCAGGGATACACGGCAGGTGGGAGCAGCCAGGGAAGGAGAGGCTCCAAAGGAGGGCTGAGAACACAGAATAGTTTTAAAAATACATAAACAGAGATGTTCACACTGGAAATGTCATCCTGAGAGCTGCTGCCTTTCTGTCCAACACTGAGAGTGACGTGGGCCCAGCCCCACATCCTGCTGCTCCCACAGAGACCTGGGAAAGGGGAGCCAAAAAAGGACCTGAGGCTGCGGGGAAGGGTCCCAGGCCCAGCTTAGGGCTTTGCCTTCTTGTGGGGGCTGTACCCCGAGTTTGGGAATCTGGTGTTGGAGGTGTGTGAGCAGAGCTGGGAATGTGCTCAGAGGGACCCCAGCTGCTTCTTGGATCTGGCAAAACCTCCTGCAGCACCTCAGGGGAGACACGAGCTTGAAATCTTAATTAAAAAGCAGAAAGCGGGGTTTCATGCTAGGCTGATATTGTGACTCTCTTCCCTTTATGGACAATTCTTATGCAAGCTCCTGCTGTGTCTGTGGAATTGCTAATTTAGAGGAAGTTACAGATTTGTGCAGTGCAGGGCCTGTGTCAGCAGTGTTTAACATCAGGAGATCGAGGTGTGTGCTGATCCCTTTCCTTGAGAGGAACTTTCTTTTTATTTCTTGCAATCCTTCCTTTCTTGTCATCCCCTCCAGAACACACCAGAAGGAACATTGCCACCCCCTGGGGCGTGGAGAGAGCACCAGTAAACCAAAGTGTCACATTCAGCAGGAAAACTGCTCGTGGCCAAACAGTGACAAGGTCTGGAGCAGCAGGAGACACCACCTGGGGCCTTCCCAGTCCTCAAGTACCCTCTGGAGATCTTCAGGAGGAACAGCACAGCGTTCTTGGATGAGCATCTCTGACCAGGAAGGCTGAAAACAGGATCTGAGAGACCTGTGGTTTGTGTTTTACATCACCCAGGCCTGATGGAAATTTTGGAAAGCCAGGCTGACATTGTCTAATCAGAGCCAGTCTGTAACCAGCCAGATGGGACAGAGCTGCCTCACCTCCAGCTGAAAATGAGCCAAGGACATCGGCCTCTGGAGAGGGTTGGCTTTCTCTCCGTGCCTGATTAGGGAAGCACAAGCTCCTCTCTTGAGGCACAACTTTGAAAAATGTAATTTAATTCCTTTTGTTTCTCCATCTTTTTAAGAAAATAATATCTTCTGTCCCATTAGATCAGGAACCTGATAGTGATGGGAAAAGTTATGAGGTCTGAAAGCACAAACCTTTGGGGTGGTCCTGCTGGGAGCACCTTTACTCAGAACGAGGGAGGTTTTAGGGACAGGCTGTGCCTCACGGAGAGGATGACTCCAGGGACATCCATCAGTGGGTCCCCTGGGCACCCGGGCCCTGCCCCACCCCAGATTTTGGCCAGGCATGACTCGCGCTTCCTGGCAGAGATTTAAGAAAGATTTGAGTTCAGCCTGGTGCCAGCGCTGGATGGAATCCAGGATAATGTTATCTCTGCCCTCACGGAGGAAGGACACTCAGACAATGCCTGATCCAATTGTGACTGCAACGGCAGGGCCAGGGGAGGCCAAACACAGAGATGGCTTTGGAAAGGCATTGGGGAAATGTGGCCAGGAAGGGCCATAGGGGGCTTTTAAATGCAGGTTACTCACAGCTGCCTCTGGCTCAGGACGGCCCCGAGCTGCAGATGGCCAGAGCTGGGAATGGTTTATGGCCTGTCCTGTCCCTGTGCCAGCCCTCCAGGAGATTGGCCTCGATGGACTTTTGATCTTATCCAGGAAGCTCTTCTTATACCCTTATCACAAATGGCCTCTGGAAAAAATGATAAGAGATTGATCAAAATGGGAGCTGGGAGGAAATTCAGGTTGGATCTGACTTTGTTGCTTGTTCCCTGCAGGAAGGCAAGTTTTGGACACAATTTGGGTCTTTCCCCTTGCCCCAGAGAGGTTCAAGCCCCATCCCTGTGACCCAGCTGGGAGGACACAGCCCAGGAGTTGGCAGAAGCTGCAGATGTGGGCACAGAAGAGAAACAGAGAAACCTCCTGCCCTCAGCACGGGGGCAGCGCTGGGGGGAACTGCTGCTGGCAGAGCTCCGGGAGTGTGGAGCACCAGAGAGCGAGAGGACAGGCGTGGGCTGGGGCTGGGGCCCAGGGCAGCTGCTCCCAGCCAGAGCAGGCCAGCGAGGAGCTGCTGATGGATGAATCCATCATCTCTCTGAAGCGAGGTTTGCGGCTGCCTTAGGGCACGGCTGTAAATGAGCCCCTAATGGATTCTGCTCCTAAAACCTCCCTGTAATACAGAAATAGCTGCATCCCCAGACACGGGAAGGGGGGCAGAGATGAATGCGCAGAGGGAAGGGGTGCTGGAGCCCTGCAGTGGTTCAGAGGGCAAGAAAACCTCTCCTGACACAGCTGGGGCAGTGCTGAGCCTGGTGAGACACTGGGGAGCAGGGGACGTGGCCATGCCCTCCTCACCCCCAAACTCTGCTTTGCTGCTGCAACAAACACCCTGAGGGGTATCAGTGCCTCCCAGACCTCACCCCAAAGGAACACCACGCTTGGGATTGGCAGAGCACCTTCCCCTGCCACTATCCCCTGCCACCCTCCCCTCCTTCCCACACCCCTGCACCTCAGCACCCTGGTTTGGCTCAGATATGGGGTGGAAGCAGGAGGTGGCCTTGGCACGTCTGGGTCCTGTTGAGCCAGGACTGTGCCCTCCCGGTGCTGCCTCCTGCACATCCACCTCTGCATCCCTCCCCGCTGGGCTCAGTGGCTCCGCACAGGAGGACAGGAGATGCTGAACAGCTCTGCACCACTCCTGTGTCTGCAAACAAACAAACAAATAAATAACGGCATGGCATCTGCTCCGTGGTGACTTCAGCACCTCAAAGCTGTCCTTGGCTCTGGAGCTCTGGGATGGACAGAGCTGATCCTGACATGGTCAGACACCACCACCAGCCTCGTGGGAAGCTGCAGGAGCAGGTACGAGGTGCTGGGAGGCACCTGGGATAGTGGAAAGTGCACTTGGATGGTCTTTAAAGGTCTCTTCCAACTGAAATCATTCTTTCACTCAGCGGTTCTCCCTTATCCCAGTAATGCCGTGGGGAAAAATCCCAACTCTGTTCAAGTCAAGCAGGAGAGAAGTCCTGGGGCTGGCTGCAAACCTGGTCTGGGCAAGAGGAGGGACCCTGCGAGCCCTGGAGCTGCTTCCCAGACCTGCTCCCCTTGCTGCAGCTGAGATCTGCCTTTCCAACGGAGCCCCCGCAGCTGCAGCTGCCCCTTGGCTGCTCCGCTGGCCAGGCCCAGCCCTGGCACTCGCCCTGGCCACGCCACCCTCCCTGGAGCCAAACCCGGAGTTCAACAGGGAAAGAACTTCTCTGCCTCTCCCTGCAGCTCACGGGGATGATCTCGGGTCTTGTGCAGAGGCTGGCAGGCGTCACCTTGCAAGGAATCTTTTTAATCTTCCAGATGATTCCCTTCCCGTCCCCTCCATCATTTTTACAGCCCCGCAGCGGGCGCAGGTCCCGGTGGGTCCCGGCGGGAGGTGCCGAGCCCAGCCCGCGCTCCCCGGCGAGCGCCTGATTCATCACCGCTAATTCCGTTTGCCATTCGCCGTAATAACAATAATCAAAATGAATTAATTCGGTATTAGTGGAGAAGGAACGTTGGAACTGCATGGGAATGGTGCTGCAATCAAATCAGATCCGTGTCAATTCAAAGGAAGATCTCTTTATCTCTTTAATAGCTTTTTTACCTGCCTGGGACTGCCGTTTATTCTCAAGGATGGGCTCTCGTATTAATATAACTTACAGTTGTTCTAAAATGTTTTCTGTCTTTCACAGCTTGTTCTAAATATTTTAGCAAACATAAAGTGGGCTTCTTCCTTTCATCCTCCCTTGAGATGAGGCAGAAGATGATAAAAAACCCTGGTTTTCCCCACAGCAAATGTACCTTTTTATGGCTTATTGGGAATCAGGCAAAATGGATCAATTAGGTGATTGTGTGGAGCAGCTTCTTGTTTATGGGGTGATAACTCCAGGCAGAGAGGAACAAACTCTCCGCGTGTGCGGCCACGGTGTTTGTTTAGAAGATGTATTTGTACAAGGCTAATAGAAAACACCATCAGTTTATTATTTACACTGGATAAAGGTCAGCCTAACAATGGGCTTATTCAAAATGGGACTCAGGTGCCACATTTAGGGTCTTGTCCAAAACTGGTCCTCCTGCTTGAGGCTTCCCCAGCTGCACAGTGACCTGAGGAGGTTCCCCGAGCTGGGGAAGGAGGGAGGGCGCACAGGATGCAGGGACTGTCACCCCCCTGAGATGGGACCTGGACCCTGAGCCGTGATGGGGACAGGGATGAGGACACTGCATCTGCCCTGGGCACTGCCCTGGGTCCCCTCAAGCTCTGGTGGCTTTTCCCTGATGCTCCAGGGTGTTTGTGACCAAGCCAGCCGATGGCATGGCCAGTCTCTCCCAGTTTGGGGGTCCTGGTGACAGTGTCCTGGTGACACTGTGCTGGTGACACTGTCCTGGTGACACTGTGCTGGTGACACTGCCCTGGTGATGCTGTCCTGGCGATGCTGTCCTGGTGACACTGTTCGGGTGATGCTGTCCTGGTGATGCTGTCCTGGTGACAGTATCGTGGTGACACTGTCCTGGTGACACTGTGCTGTTGACACTGTCCTGGCGATGCTGCTGGTGATNTGCTGTCCTGGTGGCGCTGTGCTGGTGATGCTGTTCAGGTGACACTGTCCTGGTGACAGTGTCCTGGTGATGCTGCCCTGGTGACACTGTCCTGGTGACACTGTGCTGTTGACACTGTCCTGGCGATGCTGCTGGTGATGCTGTTAGGGTGACGCTGTTTGGGTGACGCTGTTCGGGTGACGCTGTCCTAGTGATGCTGTAGTGGTGATGTTGTCCTGGTGACACTGTCCTGGTGACACTGTGCTGGTGACACTGTTCAGGTGACACTGCCCTGGTGAAGCTGTTTGGGTCATGCTGTCCTGGTGACACTGTTTGGGTGACGCTGTGCTGGTGATGCTGTCTGGGTGACATTGTCCTGGTGACACTGTGCTGGTGACGCTGTACTGGTGATGCTGTGCTGGTGACGCTGTGTTGGTGACACTGTGCTGGTGACACTGTCCGGGTGACACTGCCCTAGTGATGCTGTGCTGGTGACGCTGTTCTGGTGACACTGAGCACCTGGCAGAGATTCCCCAGCACTCAGAGGCATTCCCTGAGTGAAAGGCTTCACTTCCACACTGGTGCTTTGCAGGGAGGAGACACCAGGTGGGAAGAAGGGCTCTGATCACAAGGAGATCTCAGGGAATGCAGCACCCTCCAGGATCTCTCGGTGACAAACCTCCTCTGTGGCAGGTGACAAACCCACCCGTGCTCCTGGCTTGCCCCCACACTGTGCAGGAGCCCCTCCAGATGTTGGCTTTAGGTGTCCATGTACTCCCTGGAGTGTGTCCCCTTCTCCCGAGGCTCCCCAGCCCCAGACAGTGACGCAGACGCTGGAATCTGTCCCGTCCAGCCCCGAGCCATTCCCTGCTCTCGTCTCTATTTTCTCCCCATCACCCGGAGTCGCACATCACGGGTGAAATATGAAAGAAACAAATTAGAATTACCTCGCTGGTGTGACAGCGAGGAGAGCTGCGAGCTGGGGAAGCTGAATGGAATGATAAATCCCATCGCTTAAACCGTGTAATGAATTTTCCTGGAGATTTGTCTCAGAGTAAAGAGAGGGAGAGGAGGGGAAAAGTATGAAATTCTCCTCGGATTTGGCAGAAGGGTTGCAGGCAGCTCTGACTGAAAAGTGTAAATCTGAAGAGTTTGTGCCTGCAGCGCATCCAAATAAGTTCCCCTTCCTTAATAGTCCTGGGTGCAATTTTCAGTGAAATGTCAAATCTGCTTTGCCTCTCCTGGCATTCGGTCTAATAACATTATTTTGTCCGAGGAGCCTGAAGAACTAATGTGTTTCAGGAGTAATTCTGCAGCTAAATATAGGAAAGAGGATTTTTTGCATTACAAGAAAGTATTTTTGTGCTATGAGGGACTTTTGTGGGGGTTGGAACATCCTTTGCCACTGATTTGTTGGGTCACCTTGGA
Organism: Vireo altiloquus; assembly: GCA_013396875.1. Classification (NCBI taxonomy): domain Eukaryota; kingdom Metazoa; phylum Chordata; class Aves; order Passeriformes; family Vireonidae; genus Vireo; species Vireo altiloquus. Next base: position 43,467 of record VZRF01001593.1, read on the forward strand.
TAAATCACTGTCCTCTCTGTGCTTGTCTCTCCTTCCCTCTATGAGCTTCTCATGGATTTTGGTTTCAAGGTCTTTGGGGCAGGGACCAGTTTTTGTTGGATGTTTAGGATTTCTAGAAGAGTCCCCAGGACTGAGATGCAGGTGTGAGCACAGCTCCAGCCAGGGAAGGGAAGACACCACGTCCCAGAGCCTTTCCTTGGAGGGCGTGCAGGCAAACAGGCAAGAAACATGAAAAAGTCAGAGTTTTCCACAAAAGCAGAGCTCGGGAACCCACAGACCTGAAGCAACCTCCTTCCCAGTGAGCTCCACAGAAACGCTGTGGATTTAGGGCATGGAAATCCCAACTGTTGGTGTTGTTCCTCTAAAATGTGCATCCCAAGGCAGGAATGCTGGAGAAGTTCTGGGGGCAAACAGGAGCCCCCAGCGCATTCCCCCAGGGCTGGTCCTGGAGCTGGAGGCTGTGAAACCAACCGAGACCTCACTGACCCTGGGGAGCTCCTGGCAGGATGAAGATCTCAGTTCACAACATCCAAACCTAATAAAAATGGAGTCTCTGTGACGTCCAGGCTCTTCCATCTCTGCCAGCAGCTCCCACCCTCCTCTCCTCACCGGAATATCGATTTTTTTTTTTTTTTTTTAAATCCTTATTTTTTCAAGAAAGGCCCAAAGGAAAAGCCGTGCAAGTTGTCTCCTGTGGGAATGGAGCACAGAACATGAACAAGCTACAGGTGCGTGCCAGGAAAAATCCATAAAAAGTGATATTCCCTGAGGTAAGAGGCGAACACTGTCTGTGCTCAGACGGTGCTGTGTCACCTCACTGCTGCCTGCACTCAGAGCAAGGTGTTGGCTGTCCTGGCCGCTCCCAGCCTGAGGGGCTGTGCAGAGACACACATTTTAAAGGAATTCTGAGGATTCTCTGCAAAAAGCACATTTTAACATTATAAAAACCCAGATGATTCATACAAATGAGCCCCTTGGGTGACTGGTGCAGCATCACCTGGCCCGGTGCCACCAAGGAAAGGAAAGGTTTTCATGCAATTACTGATTGCAGCATCCCCTCCTGCTGTATCTGCACCAGAGATCTCCTCTGACTGAAATCAGAGCTCCCTCCATCCATAATTAATTACTGAGGGGATTTGGGATTCTGTGATTCCATCTCCCACCAGGCACCATCTCCCTCTCTGCTCCCGCTCCCAGCCAAGACTCTGTGTCCATCCATCCCTCATCCATCCCTCATCCATCCCTCATCCATCCCTCATCCATCCCTCATCCATCCCTCATCCATCCCTCATCCATCCCTCATCCATCCCTCATCCATCCCTCATCCATCCCTCATCCATCCCTCATCCATCCCTCATCCATCCCTCATCCATCCCTCATCCATCCCTCATCCATCCCTCATCCATCCCTCATCCATCCCTCATCCATCCCTCATCCATCCCTCATCCATCCCTCATCCATCCCTCATCCATCCCTCATCCATCCCTCATCCATCCCTCATCCATCCCTCATCCATCCCTCATCCATCCCTCATCCATCCCTCATCCATCCCTCATCCATCCCTCATCCATCCCTCATCCATCCCTCATCCATCCCTCATCCATCCCTCATCCATCCCTCATCCATCCCTCATCCATCCCTCATCCATCCCTCATCCATCCCTCATCCATCCCTCATCCATCCCTCATCCATCCCTCATCCATCCCTCATCCATCCCTCATCCATCCCTCATCCATCCCTCATCCATCCCTCATCCATCCCTCATCCATCCCTCATCCATCCCTCATCCATCCCTCATCCATCCCTCATCCATCCCTCATCCATCCCTCATCCATCCCTCATCCATCCCTCATCCATCCCTCATCCATCCCTCATCCATCCCTCATCCATCCCTCATCCATCCCTCATCCATCCCTCATCCATCCCTCATCCATCCCTCATCCATCCCTCATCCATCCCTCATCCATCCCTCATCCATCCCTCATCCATCCCTCATCCATCCCTCATCCATCCCTCATCCATCCCTCATCCATCCCTCATCCATCCCTCATCCATCCCTCATCCATCCCTCATCCATCCCTCATCCATCCCTCATCCATCCCTCATCCATCCCTCATCCATCCCTCATCCATCCCTCATCCATCCCTCATCCATCCATCCATCCATCCCTCTATCCCTCCCTCCATCCCTCACCCACCCCTGATCCCCCCAGGACAGTTATCCATTGCCTGCACAGGGACACAGCTCACACGGATTTGGCTCTGCGTTCCCAGCCGAGCCCACTCGGGTTCCAGGGGACATGGATGGGATCAGCAGCCCGGGCAGCCCTGGCAGCAGGCACTGCCAGCTGGGAATGAGCCTTGGCGCCCGCAGCAAGCAGGAGCTGACGAAGGAGGTGATGAAGGAGGTGGTGAAGGAGGTGGTGAAGAGGAACAGGAGTTGTAAGCAGTTCATTTTCCCCCTCACTCCCCTTGCCGCCACCTCTTTTTCCTTTTTCCTCCACCCCTGTCCGTCAAGGGCAAAGGTGAAGCTGTGTGCCCATTCCCTGGTGCCTCTGAGGGCAGGACCTTCCCCTGATACCTGACCCAAACCCCGGCCCAGCTCCAGCCGCTCCCTCGAGCCCTCTGAGCTGGAAGCTGACCTTGGGTCCATCACACTGGGGAATGTTCCAGAACCTTCTCACAGAAGCCACCCCTGGAGCACCTCCCACCCAAACCCTGCCACCCCCCAGGGCAGCTCCCAACCACCCTCGTGCCATGCTGAGCAGAGCCTGGCTTCCCATTTCCTTCTGGAAAATGGGATCCACTGGATTTGAGTGGATTGAGCCACGGAATGCGAGAGGGATTTGCTTGGGTGCAGCTGGAATTTGCTCTCCCAGGAAGGAGGCAGCGTGGCACGAAGGATTGCAGTGCCAATTGCACTTTCCTTTATTTGGGCTTCGGATTATGGAACTAAAATTAAATTTAAACTCTTTGCAGAAAGGTAATTTTTCCTAATCACTCACACTGCTGCACAGATCTCTACAACTTGATTATGTTCTAATTAGATTAATTGGATGGAGAATAATTTCTTTCTCTAAGAAGATCAACTTCAAACCACAAGCAATTCTATAGACTCTGCGGGGGGAGGGAAAAAACCCCACAACAAAATAACCCCAGCCCTCATTCAGAGCTTTAAAACCAAAGCACAGAATGCCCAGTAATTAAATTGCTAAAGAATTTATGAGGATATCTGGATGAGCCTGGGTGTTGTTTTTCGTTCCTTTTCCCCTCTTTCATAATTTTCCCTTGTGCTCTCCCTCTTTTTCTCTGAGCCATAAAATGAGATGTGGAATTCCAATTCCTTCATTGATTTCTGAGATAAAAATTTAAGAAACTCGAGTAACAAAAGGTTGCACTCCCACGTTCTGCATGTGAAATGGATTGCCTTTGTTACAGGGGCAGCAAATATTGAGCTGGGTAATGCTGCGAGGTCTTTGGCCTGAATACTAATGGTCATTATTTACCAGAAATGAACACGAGCCAGGGAGGTTCAGCACCTCCTGATTGGCTTTGGCATCCCAACAAAGGCACGGAGAGAGGGACAGGGGACATGAAAAGTGGAAGCAGAGCTCAATTCCTGTGCCTGGCCCTGCTCTGCGAGCTGAGCTGCCTGTGAATTAACGCCGAGCGGATTTTGCTGGAAGCATCTGGTGGCAGCGCACGTGGCTGCTCGAACAGGCTGGATGTGCTCTGAGGACGCTGCACTCCCCATGTCCTCTCTGGATCCTCTCCTGTGCCCTCTCCTGGGGCAGAGCAGCCTTTGCTGGGCACAGGTTCGAGCTGAGCTGGGAGGATTGGGGGCTGTAAATCTCTCCTGGCCGAGCAGCTCCCGCGTTCCGCGTGGGTGGAAGGTGCTGAGCTGGGCACCCACGGGGACATCGGGGACGTGGCAGCTGCAAACTCAGCCCTGAAGCTCCTGCTGGAGCTCTCCCAGCGCCAGGATGAGGCGTCAGGGCCCGTTAACTTCTGGGAAGGACACGGAGGTGCCTCGATTGCTCTCCATTGTCTCTTAAAACTCCAGTGGTGATTAGAGCAGACAGGAAACTCTGCTGCTTGACCTTCAGCGTGCCCAGGGAGCTCGGTTATGAGGGCACAAACTGCCCAGATCTGTTCTGGAGACTCTCAGGTCAATGCTACTCTTTTCCAAAGTGTCACAGGATCCCAGGATCACTGAGGCTGGGAAAGCCCTCCAAGGTCAGTGAGTCTGAGCTGTGCCTGATGCCTGCCCTGTCCCCAGCCCTGAGCCCTGAGTGCCACCTCCAGAATTCCATGGACACCTCCAGGGATGGGCACTGCAAACCTCCCTGGGCAGTTCCAATCCCTGAGCACTCTTTCCATGAGGAAATTCCCGCTGGTGCCCACCCTGCCCCTCCCCTGGCCCAGCCTGAGGCTGTTCCCTCTCCTCCTGTCCCTGTTCCCTGCCAGCAGAGCCTGACCCCCCCCGGCTGCCCCCTCCTGTCAGGGACTTGTGCAGAGCCACAAGGTCCCCCCTGAGCCTCCTTTGCTCCAGGCTGAGCTCCTTCCCAGCTCCCTCAGGAATTCTCCAGCCCTTTCCCAGCTCCCTCAGGAATTCTCCAGACCCTTCCCAGCTCCGTTCCCTGCCCTGGACATGCTCTGACCCCTCCAGGTCTCGAGGTGCTGTGCCCAGGACTGTCCCACATGGATCCTGAGCCAATGCCCCTCCCAGCATTCAGTGATCAGGAGAATTTTGCCAGCCTGGAGCTGTGCTGGAGGCTGCCACTGCCAAGTGACCCTGGGCCCTCTTCCTTGTCCTCTGCAGCTCGTGGTGTCCCCACGGGGTGGGTGGCAGATTTGTCTCGCAGTGGTGTTTGGCTGCTTTGAGCTGAACACAAGGAGTGCCCTGAGTCTGAAATAGAAGTGTTTGGATGGGGCAGAGAGGCCGCCTGCAGATCCCATCCCCAGCAATGATGACAGGCCCTGGCAGAGCCACAGAGTGCTGAAATTAATAGCAAGAGATCTATTAAAGGGATTAGACACACGCTTGAACACTTACAACTTTATCTCTCTCTGCTCGTGGCAGGGACGATTTATTTCCCCAGCCCAAATGTCTGAGGGGTGATTTATAGATTGGAGAGGGTGGAGAGAAACTTTGCACACTTGAATTCCCAAACCTCTGAGCTTTGGCTGGGGGTGAGGGATGGGGACTTGACATCTCCACGGCTGTCTCAGCAGGGATTGGGATGTGTCCCCTTCAGTTTTGTCCACACTCTGGAGCCATCCCGGAGAGCTTGAACTGGCTCCTGTGCAGCTCCTGGATGAGAAGGTTCTCTGTGAGCATCCCAGAGCATGGGATAGGCCTGAGGCCGCTCCAAAGCACCCAGAAAAACTCTGCTGACATTAGTGCTGATGCAGGCACGGCCCAAGACACAAACCCTGCCTTATTTCCAGAGGGGAGCTGTGGTTTGAGGACCCTCCGTTCCTGAGGAGAAGGTTGCGGGGCAGGCAGAGAGGTGGCTGCTTTCTGCACCTGCAGCCCATCCCTGCTTTGTGCCTGGTTTATCCTCCTGGAACCCACGAGCTGCCCCTGCAGGGTGAGCCCTGACATTTTTCAGCACTAAGTGGGCAGCTGGAGAGCAGAGACGTGCAGGGGTGGATCTCTGGAGCTGTCAGAGCCCTGAGTGCTGTGCCTCACAGCCGCAGCTGCTCTGGCTGTGATTCTGAGCCTGCTGCTTGCAAGATTAAATGAAGAATAAACAGAAGGTGGGAACCTCCTGTCCAGGAGCAGCCAGTGGGGCTGAACACCCTCCTGGAGCCGCAGGTCTCCAGTGTTTAACCTGAGTCCTCCCCAGCCCTGACCCAGGGGCGATGGCAAAGCTCTCCTGCCTGCTGTGGGGGGAAGAACCATGTTCTAATTCTAAATGTCTCATTGGCACATGTCTCCCAGTAAATTCTGGGATGTTCACGGGCTCTTGAATCTCCTGGTTCACAGCACAGCCTAAGCAGGTCCTTTTATGTTCCCTGACACTCGTTAGGAAGTTTTAAGAGAATGAAGAGAATGGAAAAATCAGATTTAGTCATTTCTTTTACAATATGACCCTAAAAGGAGCCTCATAAAATATGAATCCCACTGAATGTGCTTGTTTCTAAATTCAGAACATGTGTCCAAGTGAATTTGTAGCTGAGGAAATGAAGGACAAACTGCCTGGGACAGGAGATGAGCAGACAGGCAGCTGCCCTTTCCCTGTCCTGCCGTGCCTGCCAGGGCATTTCCCAAAATATTCGGCACCCCAGGCACCCCTCTCGCTGTGCAGGGCTCCTGCCTCACCCACCCTCACCCCCTCACCCTTGGTTTGCAGTACTGGTGTTAGATGTGGGAACCAGGGGTGGCCTCAGCCCCTCCTGGGCTCCCCGAGATCCCTGCACCCCCCAGGACTGACCCTGACACGCAGGAGAAGGGAAAAATTTCCCAAAATGTTTTGGGCTCAGCAAACCTCCCCTGCCAACCACGCTGGGCTGGGAAGAGGAGCTCTCAAAAACCATTTGGAACATAAGAGCTTGGCAGAGTAAATTGCTTTTGATCTGTGCAAATAATTCCCTCGGCAATTTTGGGGAGGTTTTTGTATCCGTTTCTACCGTGTTAACTTTCTGTTTGTAATAATTAATTTCACGATAATCAGCTCGACATTGTGAAATGCGGAATCATTTCAAACCAGAAATGTCTTTTATTTTGCAAATATCAAGGCTGAAACACGAACAAAGACAAAAATGTCCCAGAGGCAGCTGGAAGGGGGGGGTTGGATGCAGCCTCCTCCGTGCAGAAGTTCTTCACCAAACAGACATTTTCTAAAGTCCCACTCTTGCGCTGAGGACTTAAGTGGCCTCCAAGCCAGTATTTTTTCCCTTCTCGTTTGATTTTCTTGGGTTTTAAGGTGTGATAAAGTCTGGCTGCAACCCTTTTGGGGCAGCAGCCCTGGTTGAGCTCATTTCTGTGCAGAGTGGGGACAGGGGACCAGGGAGGGAAGAGCGATGGGGGCGTTGAGCTGTGTGTCCTGAGCCATCCTAAATGACCCAGCGTGGCCTGAGGGAGAGGGGAGGGGGCTGGGGTGAAATCAGCCCCACCTCTGGGTGTCAGAACCAAATCTCCAGCCCTTCCTGCCCCAGCAGAGGCTGCTTTTCCCCAGCAGCGGATGAGCTGGTGCCATCCCAAGGGATGTGATCCACCCACGCCAGGGGAGCTATGAGGCTTTTATGGGATTTTTGGGCTGGGTGCCTCACGCTGAACCCTGCCTGGCTGCTGGAGTGCTGCTCAGGCCTTCCTGGGGATGAATAACCTGACACTGAACTGGGGACAGCACCTGGGTGTTTGCTCCTTCTCAGGCCCTGCTCCTCTCCATTAAAACCATAACAAACCCAGGAGCGATTTCACGGTGCTGAGAAGGGTCAAATGCATTTGCTCTTTGATGAGAGGAGCTGTAAAATCCGTAACTGGGAGCTGGATGGATCAGACTTTCTGAGCACAGACAGGCAGAGGGAAAATGTGGAGATAGCCTGATGGGTCAGTCAGGGAGAGGAGAGAGATGGATGCATTAAACACAGACCCACTCAGCCATCCATCCATCTCCTCTCAGTCTGCACCGGCAGCAGAGCTCGCTGCCCACGGTGGGAAGTGCAGCAGGGCTCGGGAGCAGGATGGATGGTGCAGGAGAGGATGGATGGCTGGACAGCTTCCTACCAATCCATCTCCATCTGTCCTCACACCTCAATCTTTATCCCATTGATGCCTTAAATGGCTCCCTGGAAACAGAGAGCAGGCAGGAATAAAGGAATCAAGGAGGGATTGATTGGAAAGGCCTTCAGAGGTCACACTCTGGGCTCCAGAGGCTCCTGCCTCAGTGCATCCCAAAATGGACAATGCCAGCTCCCGAGTTCTTCCCACTTTGATATCAGCATCAATTGCCCAAGCAGAAGCCAGGCAAGGATGGAATTTGCCCAAGCTTGCCCCCCTGTCCCCAAGATGAAGGTTTGCAGTTGTTGGGCCCAGGAGGGTCTGGGTGTCCTTGGAGAGCGAGCTGGAGAGGCTTTGTTATGTCAGTGTGAGCATGAGAGAACAGCACTGAACGAGCTCCAGGGAGCTGCAGAGTGACACTGGGCAGGGCAGGGCTGGGAACAGAGAAAAGTTCAAACCTAAGGCATCACCATCTAGTGATGCACAGACAGAGCTGGAGGTGTCAGTGGAGAAAGGACAGGGACTGAGTTTAGGGGGGTGTGCAGAGAGAGGTTTTGTTCACCCAGAGCTGCCTGAGGAGGGTGACAAGGGCAGGACACTGCTCGTGCAGCAGTCCTGCCCTTGCTCCTGCGAGGCCACAGCTCTGCCCTGGCCATGCCCAGGGCTCCTGATAACCTTGCTGTGCTTCCCTGCTCGCCCAGGCTCTGCCTTCAGAGGGGAAACATTTCACAGCAGGGAAAAAAAGAGCCAAATTAAAAATATCTTTTCTTTTTTGCCTCTCCAGCTGCTGATGTCCTTTCCCGGGGCCTGAATGCAGGATCACTCAACACAGTTATTGTGAACCTCACTGCACTGGCTTTTCCTGTGCAAATAACGCTGGATTCCAGAGCCTCTGGAATTGCCACGTGAATCAAGCTGGACAGCTGGAATCTGCATCCCAGTGCTCCAGCCTTGCCGTGCCCTGCGGTGTCTGCAGCCACCCAAAGGTGACGAGGAGCTGACAACAAGGGGCTGAGTTCCCCCGCAAGGATCTCAGCTCTGCCCAGCTCCTGGGATGTGGGCAGCCCTGCCCTGTCCTGGAACAGTGACCCAGGAGCTTCTGAACAGCAGGTTCAGTGATTTTTAGGGAGAAGGATTGAATCATGGAATCATTTGGGTTGGAAAGGCTCTCTGAGACCATTGAATCCAACCATCACCCAGTACTGCCAAGGTCATATCCACAGGAATGGAGATTCCAAACCTCCCTGGGCAGCTGTGTCAGGGCTGGACAGCCCATTCCATGAAGAATTTTTCCTTAAAATCCACCCTGCCCCTCCCCTGGCCCAGCCTGAGGCTGTTCCCTCTCCTCCTGTCCCTGTTCCCTGCCAGCAGAGCCTGACCCCCCCGGCTGCCCCCTCCTGTCAGGGAGGGGTCCCTGGAGCCTCCTTTGCTCCAGCCTGAGCTCCTTCCCAGCTCCCTCAGGAATTCTCCAGCCCCTTCCCAGCTCCCTCAGGAATTCTCTAGCCCCTTCCCAGCTCCCTCAGGAATTCTCCAGCCCCTTCCCAGCTCCCTCAGGAATTCTCCAGCCCCTTCCCAGCTCTGCTCCCTGCCCTAGACTCACTCCAGCCCCTCCATGTCCCTCTTGTTCCGAGGGACCCCGAACTGAACCCACGATGCAAATGCAGGGACATTTGGGACCCCAGTGCTGTGCCAGGCATCTCCAGCAGGCTCCCACTTGGCACAGCTCCCCAAATCTTGTCTCTCTCCTCTTCCAGACCCCTTCCCAAATCCTGCAATTACCAAAATCCTGATCCTTCACTGCCAGAGGTGCTGTTCGGCCCCAAGCCTGCGATTCCAGGAAGAGGCTCCGCTCCGTGCCCGTCAGTCCCGGGGCTGCGGGGCGATGATCGCAGCCCAGCTCCGCGCCCCTGCTCCGTGTGCCAGGATCGATGGAGGCACCGTGAGTGAGATGTCAATGGCATCGATCCCCGTAATGAATTCGGGGATGTGCTGCGGGCTGCGCTCGCCTGCCCGGGCATTAAAAAGTCCTGACCCGAGCGGTTGGATACCAGGAAATCTGCTCGTGGATTTAACGACCCTTGGCTGGAGTTCTGAGCAGGGAACAGAGGCGGAGTGGAGGTGAAGTATCAAACATGTTGTGCTTGTCTGAATTTATCTTATTCCCCGCTTTTAGCCTCTTCCTCACCACACTGAGCGCCAAGCCTGGCGGTCCCTGGGAATTCGGGTGCCTTTGGGGCCCCTTCCTCATCTCCCATGGATTTTGTCCCAGGATAGAGCCCCCCCGACAGTCAGCAGCGTGGGCAGGGTGTGGGGTGGGGGCTGCAGTGGGGTCCTGGGGAGTCATCCTGCAGCTCCCAGTGATTTTCCCAGCTGTAGGAAACCCCTGGGTGTTTCCCCGCACCCCAAGGGTGCTCTCCCCGATGTGCAGTGGCTGGATCAGGTTGGCTGAGCCCGCGGTCCCCGGGCACTGCCCCTCACCCCAAACCCCTCTCCGGTGAGATGGAACCCCGGGAGGAGCTCAGCACGGATGGAAACCGACAGGGAGCTGCGCGGGTGGAGGATTTTTACACTCATCCCCCTGCGAGTGCCGCGGGAAGGGGAGGTTCATTGGCTGTCGATACTGCCCTGCTGTGATAAAAGCCTAAGGAGCTGCTCACTGCGAGGAGCAGGCTGTGAATGTTTCCAGAACGCAGCGATCCATCGCGGCTCACGGCTCTTCCCACGGGGAGCGCTCCCAGCCCCGGCACAACCAAAGGCGATCACCCGGCACAACCAAACTCGCATTGTTCCCAGAATTCGCCCCTTCGTGCCAAGGGCTTTGCTCTTGGGTAGCTCTTCATGTGTCAGCCTCGAAGGGAGTTAAAATAGAAAGGGTTTGGAACCTCCAGCCCTGCTTTCCAGCAGGGAAACTGAGGCAGGGACTCTGCCGTGCCTCTCACTGACCCCTGGCACATCCTCCTGGTGAGACCCTGCACACACTTTGTCAATTGGAAACTTCCTGCAGGTGTTTTGTCCAATTTCTGAAGGAACTGAGCTCTAAAGAAGCTCCACGCTGGGAGTACGGGGTGTGGATCGCTGCTTTCTCCCTCCTCCGTAATTTTTGAACGTTTTAGTCATTTTCTAGCAAATGTGACAGAGGAATTGAGGTTCATGGTGCTTCTGCCACCTTCTGTCAGCAGGAGCTGAGCAGAGGAGGAAGTCCCCAGGGGTGACCTGAGTGAAGCTCCATCGGGTGTTGGAGCAGAGGCACAGGATGGGGGAGGGAAATCAGATTTAATGGCAGGAAAAGCCTCAACCAGAGCTCAGAGCCCCCCACGAGACCCAAAGCTGCAGCAAACAGCCAGTTTGGAGTCTGATACTCATGTTGGTATTATCTTTTCCTCCCGATTTTTCTGAGTTCATGAGGTTTGTGTGTAGGGGTGTGGGGGGGGAGACTCTCCTGCATGGGGCACAACCCACACAGGGAGGCTGGGAAAGAGGGTCAAGGCACCACTGAAAACACCCAAATTGGCATGAGATGATACAGGGACTCCTTCCCTGCCCACTGCCAGCCCAGAACTGTGCCCCTGAGCCTGTCCTGCCATGATCTCACATGGAACTGCATCAGTTTTCTGTACAAAACCAGGATTTGATGGAACCATTTGAGTATATCTCAGCTTAGATGTTCTGGAGCTGCATATGAAAGCTCCAGAAAGTTATTTATTTCAGCCCATTTAAAGTGTTTTTGCTGATGTATTCTGCAGAGTGGGTTTAGCGTGCGAGCTCTTTAGTAAAATCATTTCTGTATTAATGAGACCTAACCCAAAGCTGGTAAACGTGACTTTAAAGGAATATCTCAGCAGATCTTTCACATTGAGATGGATGGAAGCAGACAGAGAGTGTTTGTAAACTTCCACGTTGTCAAATCAAACTGGAACTCATTAAATACAGCAAAGTAATTCACTGAATAATTCACTCAGGTTGAATATGAAAGATTTCGACAACCTTGGGTTGTTTGATTGAAAAACAGCTTATTTTTTATGCTCCTGTGTATGTGACAAAGTAAAAATATGAGCGGAAGGTGGGGAGCTCTGTCACCTTGGTGTCGAGGGCCTTGCTTGGAGGAAGGTTCATTAAAGCTGAATTCTGACAAATCCAGCCTGGGAGGAGGGTGGGATTTGCTGGGCAGGGTTGGCCTGGCTGGCTCTGAGGATTTTTAGATATTTCTCATCTCTGATGCTCTGGTGGGGCTGCAGCAGCTCTGGGAGCTTGGGGGGTCTGAGCTCGGGGCACAAAGTGTTGGCTGAGGGTCCTGGTCAGCTCCATGTCCATGGGAGGCTGGTCTGTGTCAGACCAGGCTTTGAGGTGCTGGGAGGAGTGGGAACTGAGCATTCCATGGTTTTCCTTGTCCTCTAACTGTCCCCAGGGATCTCCAGCTGTGCCCGGAGCTGCCCCAGCCCCGTGTGAGGCTGTGTTCCCAGCACAGCCTCTGTGCAAGGGTCGGGACTGTGCTGCACCTTTTGGTGCCTGCAGAGCCACAGAGCAGCTCCAGGGGCAGCTGAGGTTCATGAGGGTGATGCCTTAAATGGCTCCCTAGAAACAGAGACCAGGCAGGAATAAAGGAATAAAGGAGGGATTGATTGGAAAGGCCTTCAGAGGTACACTCTGGCCTCCAGAGGCTCCTGCCTCAGTGCATCCCAAAACGGACAGTGACAGCTCCCGAGTTCTTCCCTCTTTGATATCAGCATCAATTGCCCAAGTAGAAGCCAGGCAAGGATGGAATTTGGCCAAGCTTGCCCCCCTTTCTCTCCCCAAGATGAAGGTTTGCAGTTGTTGGGCCCAGGAGGGTCTGGGTGTCCTTGGAGAGCGAGCTGGAGAGGCTTTGTTATGTCAGTGTGAGCATGAGAGAACAGCACTGAACGAGCTCCAGGGAGCTGCAGAGTTACACTGGGCACTGCAGGGCTGGGAACAGAGAAAAGTTCAAACCTAAGGCACCAAGGGGATCCAGGCTCAGGGCTGGGTCCGTGGCTCCAGCAGCCTCTGTGCCAGCAGTGCTGCTCCTGCCCAGATCTCCTTCCCCAGGCAGGGAGGACAAGCTGCTGCAAGAGGAGGAAAAAGCCATTATCCCTCAGGGTGAGTGTGCAGGCCAGAGGTCTGGGCTGGGCTGAACTCCCAGGACATCCCTTTGGCTCAGGAATGATCTGATCCCCCTGGTTCCACGCATGAGGAAACTCTGGCAGAAACTGAAGGAATCCTCTCCCCTTGGTGCCCCCTCCTGCTTTAACCCCCTCATGCCATGGCTGAGGTGACTCCGCAATCCGCTCAGGAACCTCCCAGCAGAAGGGAAAGCTTTAAACAAAATACAATTTTACAGTTCATTTCAGGTAATCACAGAGTCTATGTTCCGAAATGATCCTCTCGGCATTGCCCATGGAGAGAGGCGATGGCTGATTGGCATTCCATTACTAAACAGCTAAGCCATTCATAATGCACAAAAACAGACTTGATGGAAGGATTTGATTCAGTTTTCAAGCCAGACTAATTCAAAACCCAGGGCTCCATAAATCAGAGCAAATGTTCTTTATAAAAAAAATATAGCCAGAGCTCATGTGCAGTATCAGGTCTGTGATTTATGCCTGTATCCCATTAAACTGAAGGACAAGTGAGGGGAGCAGGGCTGTCCCTGCATCCTGGGTTCCTGGCTGCCCGATAACAAACACGTTCAGTGGCTGTGGAAGCAGCCCCAGTGTCCCAGGGACATTTGGGGACATTGGGCTTTCCCCTGGGGAGTGGTCACCATGACCCTGAGGAAAGTTGCCTCAGGCTTCTCTCTTCCACAGGAGTGCTAAGGGCTCCTCCACAGATATGAGTTCCCCTTTCCATAAAATCCCAACAAGGAAAGATCCCCCAGTCCTCAGCCCCAGTTATCCAAACATGGCTCATTTAGCTGTAGAAATACTCTGCTTTCCTTTTTTTTTTTATTTCACTCTTCAAAACAACAGAGGAGGAAAAGAGCTCTTAAAAAGTCAAACGATTTAAAGGTTTGCCTTCCACTGGTGAACTGGTTGGAGGATGGTAGAACACAGGGTGGAGGAAACGATTGGGCTGTCCAGAAGAAAGGAGGAGGGACCACAGCCACCCTGAGCTGCAAAGAGGTGCCTGCACAGCCCCTCTGCAGAGCAGCCTGAGCAGGCTCATACCAGGCTGAAGCTGAACCAAAAACATGCAGCTCAGTGCTCAGACCTTTATGTTTCCTCGGGGAGAAGGCATGATCCCTTAGGTTTGAACTTTTCTGTGTTCCCAGCCCTGCAGTGCCCAGTGTAACTCTGCAGTTCCCTGGAGCTCGTTCAGTGCTGTTCTCTCATGCTCACACTGACATAACAAAGCCTCTCCAGCTCGCTCTCCAAGGACACCCAGACCCTCCTGGGCCCAACAACTGCAAACCTTCATCTTGGGGACAGGGGGGCAAGCTTGGGCAAATTCCATCCTTGCCTGGCTTCTGCTTGGGCAATTGATGCTGAGATCAAAGTGGGAAGAACTCGGGAGCTGTCCTTGTCCATTTTGGGATGCACTGAGGCAGGAGCCTCTGGAGGCCAGAGTGTGACCTCTGAAGGCCTTTCCAATCAATCCCTCCTTTATTCCTTTATTGCTGTTTGGTCTCTGTTTTTAGGGAGCCGTTTAAGGCATCAGGCACAGCTGAACTCTGCCCTCCTGTTGCTGCCAACAGGGACAGGGATGGGGCCAGGGCCAGGGCCAGGGCAGAGGGGCAGAGGATGGAGATGGGCAGGTCTGGCAGCACCAGGGCCATGGGAACGAGCTGAAGCTCCCTGTCTGCCCGAGCTCCAGCACTCTTTGAAAGCCCAGCATCTCCTCCAGCCCCACCACGCTGAGTGGGGCTCAGGCTGCACAGAGTCCCCGAGCCTGGGCTCTGCTCCCCAGGACAGAATTCACACCCAGACCTCGCTGCCTGTGCCCTTGTTATAAATAGGTATTGTAACATTGGCTTTTCGCACATATTAAAATGAATGCTATATATGTGGTGTTAGAAAACTTTACTGCTTAAGCATAGCTTCTTAGAAATAGCAGTGGGATATGGATCTTTCTTAGGATTATAGCATGATATGTAGAGTGCTTCTTCTGTAATACAAAGATAATCAAGGGAATCCCCCACGCTCTTGGATTGTCTGGATGAAGATGGCAGTGACAGACTCCAGAACCCTGAAGGAAGAATTATTGATCAGGGAGTGGAGCACAGGATGTCCAAAGGCTGAGTCTGCAGAATGGGACCACAAGGATTTTGAAACTTCGAAACGGACCTGCAAAAAGGAAAAAAAGGCAGGTTGGGGGAAGGTTGAAACTGAGACAACACTAAAAAAGGAACGTTTGAATCATGCAAGACACTCCATGAATATTCAAAAGGTGGTTGTATTTAAGGAACTGGATTTTGAGTTAAGGTGTGCTCCTGGCAGCGTGCCAGGCACCCGGCTGTATTAACCCTTTGCTTTATTTCTGTCTCCTATTGGTTTTTTATTAAACCTTTTATTAAACCTTTTAAAATTTTACCAGGAGTGAACCTCGTTTTTCACACCCTGATGCTGTTTGTTCCCTCTCCAGTCCACAAGGAGCTGGTGCAGCTGGGGCTGTTCACATCTGCTGGCAATCCCCAGCTCACTGGGAAGAGGATCCCATCGTTCAGGAACCGACACTGACATTTTAAAAGCCATGTCTGAAATCCCCAAACAATTAAGAGGCATCTTTTTTACATTCCCTCCCTGTCTGAGGCATTGCACAGCCGAGGCACCAGCTGAGAAGTACATGTTGATCTTGACAGGAAAAGCTACGATTAATGAATAATGGAGCACCAGCAATATATAACTTCCAGGCGGAGCCATCATAATTCAATCCAAACAGTAATATCAGGATCTTTTCTTGGAGGAGTCTAAGCAGCAGTTAAATATTAAATAAAAAAGATGACATTTTATTTTATTTTCCTTTGGCAATTCTGCATCTCCTGATTCGAAGAAGCAGAAGGTAGAAAGTGCCACCACGGAGGGGGAAGGAAAGTTGAAACGCAAACTCACCTGCCCCCAGCCTGGGCTGTAAAAGTGTTAAAGAGGGAAAGGAAGGGCAGGGCTGCAGCACTGTGCTGCACTCTCCGGACTGATTTACCACCTGGACTTTTGCCCTTTGTCTTTTCATCATCACTCAGAGCACTGGGATTGCTTGAGGAAAAAGCTTCAAACTTTTCTGCCTGGTTCTATGTGCCTGGGAAGATGTGTTCTCTGAAAACCCAATAATTCACCCCCGGCACGGGAGCCTTGCTCAGCCATCCCGAGCAGAAGCAGATTTGATCACATAAATGCAGTGGGTTCTGGTTGCTCTCAGTGTGGCCTTTTTCCCCCTTTTCTTTCACTTCTCCAAAGTTCTGCTCCTGTGCAGGGCCCCAGAGGCCCCCTCAGCATTTCAGCTCTGCTACATCTCCATCTTGCTCCCTCAGGGCTGGGCCCTGGCCCCTTCATTCCCCCCTGCAATCCCCCCATTAGAGCAGAAACCTCCCGTGGCCCCCTTGCACCTCATTAAATCCTCATTTCTTTCCGAATCTCACCTCAGCCCTTCCCTCTCCCCTCTTCCCGGAGCCAGGGCTGCAGGATTTCATTAACTGCCCACCCTGGTGCTCCCACAGACACCAACCCTCTCCCCAGGGCCCCTCATACCTCCCTGACCGCCCCGAGCAGGGCCTGGGCCCAGCTCAGCCCCCAGCTGACACTGCCCTCACCCTGAGGCCTCAGGTTTGAACTTTTCTCTGTTCCCAGCCCTGCAGTGCCCAGTGTAACTCTGCAGCTCCCTGGAGCTCGTTCAGTGCTGTTCTCTCATGCTCACACTGACATAACAAAGCCTCTCCAGCTCGCTCTCCAAGGACACCCAGACCCTCCTGGGCCCAACAACTGCAAACCTTCATCTTGGGGACAGGGGGGCAATCTTAGGGAAATCCCATCATTAGCTAAAGTTTTAATTGGCGAATTTATGCTGATATGCAAATGGACCAAACCTATAAAGGTGTGAAGAACTCGGGAGCTGTCATTGTCCACCTTGGGATGCACTGAGGCAGGAGCCTCCAGGCCCCCAGGGTGTGACCTCTGAAGGCCTTTCAAATCAATCCCTCCTTTATTCCCCTATTCCTGTCTAGGCTCTGTTTTTAGGTACCCATTTGAGCCATCACCCACCCCCCTCCTCCCATCAGTATTTATTAAACAAAGGGCAGTGACCCTGTCAGCGATCACAGCTCTGCTCTGCGTTCTGCAGAAATGCTGCTGCCAGCAGGGAGCTGTGGGGAAACAGAGAATAAAATGGGGAGGATGAGGATTTAGGGTGAAGCAGGGGGTACCCGCTGGGCCGTGGGCGCAGGGAGCTCACACTCAGGCCCCCTCCCTAAAGCTCATCCTGTAAATGTTTGGCAAATGCGTGGGATTAACCCTTGGTGGCTTTTTCCACCTGGAAGGAGAAACTCTCTCCTTTGTGTCCTGGCTCTGCTGTTCCAGGAGGAGTGGGGGGCAGGCCAAGGGCATTCCTGGCGTGGGAAACAAAGCCTCAGCTCACATGGAATCTGTTCTGCTGCGAGCTGAGCCCGGCTCCTGAGCGTTCAAGGGAGTGAGCAGTGACCCCTGAGCTCCTCGGGGGATTTGTGCTCCACAGCCCGCACCGGGGCCAGGCTCTCCCTGTCAGGCCTGGCAGGAACACAGGTTTTGTCTGGGTGGAAATGTAGGAAAAGGAGAGAGGAGAAGTGCCGTGTCTGAGCTGGCTCTGCTGCGAGGGCTGGCTGAGGAGCACGGGGTCCTTCAGCCCCACAGATCCAGTGTTCCCACAGCACTGGGAGCACTGGGAGCGCTGGGATCGGGAGCAGCTCTGGCAGTGACCTCTGTCCCCCGGCTGTGGTTCCCAGCCCCAGGCCCTGCAAGGACAGAGCTGATCCGTCAGGTGAGGCACACAAACACCCACGGCGGAAGGTTCACATCCTAAACTCGGCCTGGCTGTCGGGTTTATCCCTGAGCCAACAGAGACCTGCAGCAGAAACCCTCCATGGCAAGGTCCCAGGCAGTGGCACCCCAGCAGAAGGGAACAGAGCAGAAACCCTCCATGGGAAGGTCCCAGGGAGAGGCACTCTAGCAAAAGGGAAACAGCAGAAACCTTCCATGGGAAGGTCCCAGGCAGGGCACCCCAGCAGAAGGGAACACAGCAGAAACCTTCCATAGGAAGGTCCCAGGCAGAGGCACCCCAGCAGAAGGGAACAGAGCAGAAACCCTCCATGGGAAGGTCCCAGGCAGGGCACCCCAGCAGAAGGGAACAGAGCAGAAACCCTCCATGGGAAGGTCCCAGGCAGGACACCCCAGCAGAAGGGAACAGAGCAGAAACCCTCCATGGGAAGGTCCCAGGTAGGGTACCCCAGCAGAAGGGAACAGAGCAGCCCTGCCAGGCAGAAAGCCCTGCACACAGAGTGAAGTCTCATCCCCCACGGCTGGACAGAGCCCAGCACAAAGCCAACAGAGCTCGTCTGCAGTGCAGCCTTTCACACACTCCCCAGCAGATCTGCCCCGCCAGCAGCTTTTGTTTCCTTCCTTGTGTCTTTGCCAGCCACCCGTGGAAGGTTTGTTTGCTTTCCGACCCCCCTTCACAAAAGAACAATATTTCATCATCAGCTCTTTTATTTTTTCCTTTTTTTTTCTTTTTAAATTATACTTATTTAAAGTCCTCAGCATATTTTGGAGGCGGTGAGGAGGAGGGACAGCAGGGTACAAACACCTTGTAAGGCCTTTAATTCTGCCCAGATAAGAGAACTGCACTAAATCATTTCCAAAAAGAGAGCAGCGGTTCAGATAAGACTCTGTGCTTTCAAAAGTGTCTCAGTAACTCCATTAGAGAGAGGAGTGGTAAAAAGCAAGCAAGATGGAGCAAAACAGATCTTCCTGGGAGTTTAATTTTGGTCTCAATGGAATTAGAAGTAACTCTCTTAACAAACAGGCTTTTCTTCCCCAAGGAAAGGCTTTTATTCCCTAGTAAGAAATGATGGGATAAGAGGAAACGTTGCCACTGTGCAGCAGGGGAGGCTCAGACTGGATGTTTGGAGACATTTCTTCATGGAAAGAGGTTGTCCAGCCCTGGCACAGCTGCCCAGGGCAGTGGTGGAGTCACCATCCCTGGATGGGTTTACAAGGCTTGTGGCACTTGGGGACATGGATCAGGGGAAGTTCAGAACCTGTACTGAGGAGGAGAAGTTGTGCCCAGAGCAGCTGTGGCTGCCCCTGGATCCCTGGCAGTGCCCAAGGCCAGGCTGGACACTGGGAGCAGCCTGGCACAGTGGGAGGGGTCCCTGGGGTGGAACAAGATGGTCTTTAAGGTCCTTTCCAGCCCCAAACCACTTTAGGATTCTGATTGGGAGAGGGGAGTGTGGTCAGGAGGTTTCCTTGCCAAGGATGGATTTTGTTAAGCTTTTGGCAGAATGATTTTATTTTTTTCCCCACGAGTTCTGCCTGCTTCCTGTGTGAATTTCAATATTTCATCAGGAAAACAAAAGCTTCTTGGCTTTCAGTCGATGTTTTATGTGTTTCGAGTAGGATGTTGTGACACACTCGATGTGTTTCCAGGGGAAATGGAAGCTCCTCTTGCCCGAGCTCTCTGTGCCATCACTGCTCCCTCCCTCACCAGCCCTGGCTGCTGAGCCCGATTCGGATCCCACCCTGAGCCCGATTCGGGTCCCACCCTGAGCCCGATTCGGGTCCCACCCGGAACCCGATTTCCTCAGAGCAATAAAGGAAATCACTGCGGTGCCCGAGGCTATTTAAAGCTCTCTCCAGGAGGCACAAATCCCCCACAGGATGTGCAGGCAGCACATGCTGCTCCCTGACAGCCCGGGGGAAACCAGGGGAGGCAGGGAGAGAGGGAAGGGACAAGGAGAGAGGGAAGGGACAGGGAGAGAGGGAAGGTTGACAGGGAGAGAGGGAAGGGACAGGGAGAGAGGGAAGGGACAAGGAGAGAGGGAAGGGAGGCAGGGAGAGAGGGAAGGGAGGCAGGGAGAGAGGGAAGGGACAAGGAGAGAGAGAAGGGACAAGGAGAGAGGGAAGGGACAGGGAGAGAGGGAAGGGAGGCAGAGCCGCTCCCTGCCGCCCCCGCTCTGGGATGCTCCTGGCGAAGGAAGATCTCCAGGGCCCCGAGCCAAAGCCCGCGGGTTCCTCACCAAAACAACATCGCTCATTCGCAGGTTCCCGGGATCGGGTGTTAATGGGGTGTCACATTTGTCTCGCTGACAGCTGGCATCGCCGATAAGAATTAATCAGCTATAAATAAATAAATAAATGAGGAAAAGTGATAAACTCCCTCCAATATCTACCAACAAGGCTATTTGTGAATTTCTTTTTTTTGGTTATTTTTTTCGGTGTTTCTCTTATCTTACACAGCGGAAGCAGGGAGGGTGGGGAGCAGGGAGGGAGATAAAAGCGCTGGGTAAATCCAGCATGGCTGGATGATGCTGCCGGAGCTGGGTGTGGAGGTGGTGTGGAGCAGACATCTGCTCCGTGCCCTGCCTGACTGCGGCCACAGGAGCCTTTATCACCGCTCTACTTTCCAGGCAAGTATTTTTCAGGTGCAGGCAGAGTCTTCCAAAGCCCCAAAGCACGTTCAGAAGCGATGTGTTCCGGCAGGATCTGTGCTGGAATCCGCCTGGGCTGGACGGAGAGGATCTCCCAGGAACAGTCATTAGCAAGCTGCACCATAATCAATAATCCTGATGGAGATGCCATGGGTTCCTGGAGTCTGGGGTTTATGATTTTGCCATAAATTAGTAATAATTGATCGTCCATTAGCTGGGACAGGTATTGAAAATTCTGTGGGTATTTGTCCTTTCTGGGAGATAACTTTGTGTGTAGAGCCATCCTGGAGCTCACCAGGGCCCGCCCAGGGTGGGGACTTTGGCTGGGATGACCAAGTCACAGCTGGTGCCTCCTCGGAGACCTCACAGAAGGGGCTCTGTGCCCTGCCTGCCCTGAGGAGCCTCTGCTCCCACCCTGGGATGGTCCAGCTCTGCTCCGACCCTTTCGCTCCCACGAAAGCAAAGCCACATCTCTGAACACTCAGTGCAGCCAGTGTATCTCCACAGAAATATCAGCGGGATCTTGTCTGTTAAAATCCCATCCATTTGAGCATATAATTTTGCCAGAGTCAGAATCTATTAGTGAAATCTCAGCCCTGGTGACAAGATAACAGAATCCTCAAATTAAATAGGGCTTCCACAATTACAGCATCTCCCTTTCTCTCCCAGCATTAACACCATAAATGCTGCTGTCACACAAGATAAAATCTGAATTCTATCCTGACAAGGCAAATGTTATCAGAGATCAGTTAATTACACACTGGATTTCAGCAGAGGCAAATAAACCCCCTGCGGGTTCGTGTGAAAACTGCTGTCTTCCACCAGCTCCTCCCTGGGCCACCAGCCGCGATTCCATCCTCGTGGAGCAAATGGGATCCCCATTTCCTGCTGTGTCAGGCCGTGCCCCCAGCCACCATTCCCTGCTCCATCCCTCATGGAGCAAACAGGATCTCCATTTCCTGCTGGTGTCAGGCCATGCCCCCAGCCATGATTCCATCCCTCATGGAGCAAACAGGATCTCCATTTCCTGCTGGTGCCAGGCCGTGCCCCCAGCCACCATTCCATCCTTGTGGAGCAAACAGGATCTCCATTTCCTGCTGTGTCAGGCCGTGCCCCCAGCCACCATTCCCTGCTCCATCCCTCACGGAGCAAACAGGATCCTCATTTCCTGCTGGTGTCAGGCTGTGTCCCCAGCCACGATTCCCTGCTCCATCCCTCACGGAGCAAACGGGATCTCCATTTCCTGCTGGTGTCAGGCTGTGCCCCCAGCCACCATTCCCTCATGGAGCAAACAGGATCTCCATTTCCTGCTGTGTCAGGCCATGCCCCCAGCCACGATTCCCTGCTCCATCCCTCACGGAGCAAACGGGATCTCCATTTCCTGCTGGTGTCAGACCGTGCCCCCAGCCACGATTCCATCCTCACAGAGCAAACAGGATCTCCATTTCCTGCTGTGTCAGGCTGTGCCCCCAGCCACCATTCCCTGCTCCATCCCTCGCGGAGCAAACAGGATCTCCATTTCCTGCTGGTGTCAGGCTGTGCCCCCAGCCCGGGGCAGGACGCTGGCCAGGGAGAGGTGCTGCAGGTTAGAAATCTTTCCTGCAGGAAGGGACTTGCAAACGCGAGACAAAACCTGCTGGATTTGCGAGGAGGCTCCGTGGCTCTGCAAAGAGCTCCTTCAACCCAACCCATTCTGTGTTTCTCTGATTTATTTCATTAAAACAATTTTTTCCCTGCAGGAGCTGTCAGAATGGACACACATCTTCTCTTATCCCTGAGCTGCTTCCCTCCAGCTGGGTTTTTTTTTTCTTCCCGTTNCTCCAGCTGGTTTTTTTTTTTCTTCCCGTTCTTTGTATTTGCAAATAAGGTATTTAAGGCTCATTTTGAGTGGCAGCATGTTGGAGTGGGATGTTTTCCAGCCGCTGTGAGTTCACGTGGAGCTGTAGTGCAGCCCTCTCCAGCAGCGTGGATGGGACATTCCCCTGCTGCATCCCAGATCCCGATGGAGCTGCTGAGAGCTGCCAGCCACAGGTGCTGCACAGCCCAGAGCACGAAAACAGGGGCCAAATTCACAAAATTACACGGAACAGCAGAGCTCGTGGGAATCTCTGATTGCTGCATTTAAAATCCTCTCCAGCCCTGCAGGGTGACCACTCCACTGCTGGTTTTTGCCTTAAACACAGACACCACGAGTAAAGGACACGGCCCAGCCACCTGCTGCTGCCTCGTCACTCTGCCCTCGTCCCCCAGTCCTGCCTGCCTCTCCCAGCTCCTGTTTCCCCTGCTCTGTTCCTTCCTGCCCTGCATTCCGGCTGCTCCTGGGCAGGCAGGAGGGAAATGCGTGGGGTGGTTTGTGTGTGAGGAGCTGCCAGCCCTCGAGCAGGATGGATGTTCCTTCCATGGAGTGCCTCACGGAGCGTGGGGA
>VZRF01001593.1:66745-80158 GCA_013396875.1 Vireo altiloquus
CCATTTCCTGCTGGTGTCAGGCTGTGCCCCCAGCCACCATTCCCTCATGGAGCAAACAGGATCTCCATTTCCTGCTGTGTCAGGCCATGCCCCCAGCCACGATTCCCTGCTCCATCCCTCACGGAGCAAACGGGATCTCCATTTCCTGCTGGTGTCAGACCGTGCCCCCAGCCACGATTCCATCCTCACAGAGCAAACAGGATCTCCATTTCCTGCTGTGTCAGGCTGTGCCCCCAGCCACCATTCCCTGCTCCATCCCTCGCGGAGCAAACAGGATCTCCATTTCCTGCTGGTGTCAGGCTGTGCCCCCAGCCCGGGGCAGGACGCTGGCCAGGGAGAGGTGCTGCAGGTTAGAAATCTTTCCTGCAGGAAGGGACTTGCAAACGCGAGACAAAACCTGCTGGATTTGCGAGGAGGCTCCGTGGCTCTGCAAAGAGCTCCTTCAACCCAACCCATTCTGTGTTTCTCTGATTTATTTCATTAAAACAATTTTTTCCCTGCAGGAGCTGTCAGAATGGACACACATCTTCTCTTATCCCTGAGCTGCTTCCCTCCAGCTGGGTTTTTTTTTTCTTCCCGTTCTTTGTATTTGCAAATAAGGTATTTAAGGCTCATTTTGAGTGGCAGCATGTTGGAGTGGGATGTTTTCCAGCCGCTGTGAGTTCACGTGGAGCTGTAGTGCAGCCCTCTCCAGCAGCGTGGATGGGACATTCCCCTGCTGCATCCCAGATCCCGATGGAGCTGCTGAGAGCTGCCAGCCACAGGTGCTGCACAGCCCAGAGCACGAAAACAGGGGCCAAATTCACAAAATTACACGGAACAGCAGAGCTCGTGGGAATCTCTGATTGCTGCATTTAAAATCCTCTCCAGCCCTGCAGGGTGACCACTCCACTGCTGGTTTTTGCCTTAAACACAGACACCACGAGTAAAGGACACGGCCCAGCCACCTGCTGCTGCCTCGTCACTCTGCCCTCGTCCCCCAGTCCTGCCTGCCTCTCCCAGCTCCTGTTTCCCCTGCTCTGTTCCTTCCTGCCCTGCATTCCGGCTGCTCCTGGGCAGGCAGGAGGGAAATGCGTGGGGTGGTTTGTGTGTGAGGAGCTGCCAGCCCTCGAGCAGGATGGATGTTCCTTCCATGGAGTGCCTCACGGAGCGTGGGGACGTTTGTGTGTGAGGAGCTGCCAACCCTCGAGCAGGATGGATGTTCCTTCCTTCCATGGAGTGCCTCACGGAGGAGAGCCGAGGATGCTCCGTGAGGCTGAAGTGATGGAGTCCCCCTCCCAATCCCACCCTGTCAGAGTACATTTTTCAACAGGATGGGGGAGCAGGCACATGTTCCATGAGCTTTTAATTATTTTATTTTATTCAGGCATCAGCCTCATGTACGTAAGAGATGTACATGGCTCTTGACTGCTGACAACCCAAGATTTCTTAGTTACAGAACATTCTTAAAAGCTTTTCAGCCAATAGCATGCTTCTAAAGTTTACAGACAAGTGCTCTAACCAGTCACTAAAAAGCGCACGTGTACCTGTCACAAACAATACTCGCTTGTATGCTTGTAATAACAATGCACAATATTCCATTATTAAGCTTAAAACTTCAGTGTCCTTGCTAAGCACATTTTCTGCAGCTTCAATACTTCTCTGAGCCAAACCTAGGAACACTAACCCTTGTTCTAATGTCCTTGCAGTCTAGATTATTGTATCTTCTTCTACATTCTGATTTTTGCAGTTGCAGCTGAACATAAAATCCTTGCTTTATTTCTGAAACCTGCTTTTCTTACTCAAACTAAAAGCCTTCTCACCTTTTACATCTCCCACACCACCCCAGCCGTGGGCAGTGAGGTCTGGCAGCGCTCTGGTCCCACCACTCTCCCTCAATTCCCTCCCCTCTGCGCTGATCCACTGCAGCTCTCCTCTGCTGCCCAGGAGAAGGTTCCTCAGGGCCCTCACCCTGCCCGGGGATCAGGGCTGGGCACTCAGCACCTGGATGGCTTCCTGCAGGCCAGGAGCGAGGTCAGAGAGCCCCACCAGGGGTGGGAGCACTGCCATGACTCAGCTCTGTGGTGGGACTGGGAGAACGTGGTGGGACTGGGAAAATGTGATGGGACTGGGAGAAGGTGGTGGGACTGGGAGAAGGTGATGGGACTGGGAGAAGGTGGTGGGACTGGGAGAAGGTGGTGGGACTGGGAGAAGGTGATGGGACTGGGAGAACGCGGTGGGACTGGGAGAAGGTGGTGGGACTGGGAGAAGGTGGTGGGACTGGGAGAACCTGATGGGACTGGGAGAACCTGATGGGACTGGGAGAAGGTGGTGGGACTGGGAGAAGGTGATGGGACTGGGAGAACGTGGTGGAACTGGGAGAAGGTGATGGGACTGGGAGAAGCACAAAGCTGGGGCCTCTTGTTCCTTCCTCTCCCTTCTCTCTCCACCTCCAGTGCTCTTCTCCACCGTCCTCTATCGTTCCCCCGTGGATCAGCCCTTCCTGAGGATGCTCTGAGGTTTGGAGTGCCAGGAGCTGTGTTGGTTGCTGGGTGATGTCTGGACTGCCACACAGGAGCTCCAACCCCATCCAGGTGTCATCAATGCTGCCAACAGCCTGAGCTTGGTGTCACAGCTTTTACTTAATTCAGGAGGAAAAGAGCAAGAAAGGAGAAAGGAAAAGGACACAGATAATTTAGGGATCCAGAGTGCAGTGAGGGGTCTGGTTGGGATTGTTTAGGAGCTGTCCCAGCTCTCCTCTCGAGGAATCAGTGTCCCTGTGCTTAAGCTTAGCCCAAGAAGGTCAGAGAATTGTGGAATGATCTGGGTTGAAGGGGCCTTAAATCCCATCTCATTCCAACCCTGCCATGGGCAGGGAACTTCCTCTAGACCAGGCTGCTCCGAGCTCTGATCCTGCATCTCTGTGCTGGAATTAAATACGAGCAAGCCCAGATCAAATCAAACTAAAAGTTAAGATTCTCATTATCTTCAGGGAGCCAACTGCCTGGAAGTGAGAGATGGTGGAAGCCCTGCTGTTCATTCCTTGGGTTCCATGCCTGGGGACGGGCTCTGCCATTGCTGGGGCACGGCAGCTCCATCCAGCACAGCAGGGCCCACCGGGAAGGGCTCGGATCCCACCGGATTCCTCTTTCCCACTCCACACCCCGAGCGCTCCCCCTCCCTTATTCAGCAGAGGAAAAGGGCAGAACAAATCGGAATATGCAAAATGCTCGTTCCTTGCATTTCCCACCTGGCTGGTGTCTCCCCCTGGGCTGTTTGGGGGTGCCCATCGTTATCTGAACACAGAGCTGTGAGCTCTCCCCTGCTCTGGGTCAGGTGGGGAGCTGCTGCTTTCCTGGCTAACGAGCCCCGGGCGATGCTGTGCTGCTCTGACTGCTGTGGCAGCTCCCTGGTGGCTCCCAGGGACTCAGAGAAACCCTCCCTCCTGCTCTGGGATGATGCATTTTCCAGTAAGGAATGGACATGGCTGTGAAATAAAGCAGCGCTTAATTGCAAAGAAAAACGCAGGGATGGGAATGGAGCAACAAATTCAGGATTTATTTGCTCGTGGGAGGCAGCAGAGGTGGGGAGTCGGCAGGAGCTGACTCGGAGGGAGCTGCAGATCCATTCCCTGGGAAGGCAGATCCCATCCCTGCCCGGAATTTACACCGAGCCCTCTAAGTACATCCTCCACCAGGGCTTCCATCACGTCAGACTTGTCAAACGTGGGTAATGCAGATGAAACACTTTAAAAGAATCTCATTTTCAGGACAAGCTGATCACTCTTTCCTTGAAAATAAAGCCCTTGTAAAAGATCTTAATTTAAGCAGTCAAAGATTAAGCTGCC
The DNA here is from genome assembly GCA_013396875.1 of Vireo altiloquus. Classification (NCBI taxonomy): domain Eukaryota; kingdom Metazoa; phylum Chordata; class Aves; order Passeriformes; family Vireonidae; genus Vireo; species Vireo altiloquus. Next base: position 70,572 of record VZRF01001593.1, read on the forward strand.
CAGAGTGATTGCCTGCTTCTGCTGCAGAATTTCCTGGCATTTAGCACAAGGCAGTTCATGGTGTGCCACGAGCTCTGAGCCCCATCCTGAAAAACAGGAGCTGGGAGGAGAAAGAGACCAAGGGGAGGCTGTGAAGCCCAAAGCGACTCTTGCAGAAGAACAGAGGCAGGTCCCAGTCTTGCCCTTGTCCCCAGTCCCTCTCCAGCTCTCCTGGAGCCCCTTCAGGCCCTGCAAGGAGCTCTGAGCTCTCCCTGGAGCCTTCTCCTCTCCAGGTGAGCACTCCCAGCTCTCCCAGCCCGGCTCCAGAGGGGCTCCAGCCCCGGAGCAGCTCCGTGGGATTGATCTTCCCCTGTGGGGAAGGAGCTCGGTCCCTGGAGGCAGCAGAGTCCCTGAAGGACCTCGATGCAGCTGGTCACACCTTCCTGACCTTCCGTGTTCCCAGGGCTGGAGGCAAATTGAAGATTTTGTCTCCTGAACAGTGGCTTAGAAGAAATGTGAGCAAGAGCTGAGTCAGTGCTGGAGGGGGAGCTTTGTGTTCGTAAGGGCACAGTGTCACAGCAGACTGAGAGCTGGTGTAAAAGGGGAAAACAGGGATAAAAGGAGCAGTCAGAGGAAGAAATCAAGTGAACAAAGCTCATTTCCTTGAGGTATTTGAGCTTCTGATCAACTCTAGTGTCTGCAAGCAGCAGGAAGCCCTATTTATATTATTTATTTTTGGCTTAAAAAGAAGCATTCTCTTGTGTGACAGCTTCTGCCTGGATTTTTGTGCCATCTTCTTTTCTTTTCCCCGTGTTTGGTTTTTTTTCTTCTATTTCTTTTGGGAGATCTTGACAGAGCTGCTCTGCCTCCGTTGGCTTTTGTAGACACAACTTCAAGGCGTGACCTTGGTGTAGCTCTTGTCCATGGCCTCGGGCTCTGCCTCGGCCCCGCTTCCCCTCCTGCCCCTGCTCTGATCCTCCTGGAGCTCTGCATCCTCTTGCCCAGGGCTGCTCCGTGCTGGGGAGGGGCAGAGTGGAGCACGGAGCTGCCTCTCCCCGGAGGAGAACTTCCCCTCATTGATGTGGGAAGTGGAAAATAAAATCGGCGACTGTGCTCTTTATCTTCGGGGAGCAGTTTTTTGTCCCCATCCCCTCCCCGCAGATAGGAAGGAGTCTCAGTTCAGGGAGTGCGGTGAGGAGAAGCAGTGCTGAGGGCAGAGCCATGTTTATTTACAGCACTGGTGGCTTGGGACCTGTGTTTGCCACGAGTGCCTTCCCTGGTCCCTGGCACCCCTCGGACAGGACTCCTCATGCCTGGGGTGCCACGGCTGTGCTGCCTTTTGCCATCACTAAACCTGGAAATGGCGAGGAAAACCCAATTCTGGAGTTCAGCTGCAGGAATGGCACATCAGGGAAGGCAAACAGCATTCCTCGGATGGCACCAGAGACTGGGACATATCAGAGGAGAGGGAGTGAAGACAACTTTTAAAAATGCTCCTTTCAGGGCCTCAGGAGTGCTCAGTGCCCCCCTGCACATCTGTGCACAGCTGGAGGCAGCGGCGCTGGCCGGGCGGAAAATGGGCATTTGGAGGTACAAGGCCTTGGATTTTCCACTGGGAGAGGAACACGGGCAGCCAGAGACGGGAGTGTCAATCAGAGCTCACTGATACGGATCCAGGAACGCTTCCAGATCAGTATTTAAAAGAGTGAGGTAGGAAAGGCAACCACTCTCCCTCTCCATCCATCGGCTCTGCACCAGGCTGCTTATCTCATCTATCTCCTATCTCCCATCTCCTCCTGGGCTCTCTCTTCCCATATCTGCAGCACCATCGAGCCCTCTGATAATCCCTCTGTGTTCCAGCCTCGCTTCTACAAGGGAAGAATCCCAACCCCGAGACCCTTTTCACTCTCTCCTCACGTTCGGGAGGCTGGGGAGTGAAATGAGCACCAGAGCTGCCAACACAGAGCTTCCTCCTGCCCTCCACTGCCTGCTGGTGGAGGTTGTTGTGATCCACTGGGAAAGAAGAATGCCTCTGACATCCATGGGAGTGAGACTTGGGGTTATTCCGGGGACTTTTGGGGTCTGGCTCACTCGGAGCAGGCTGTCGAGCGCTGCTGGCTCCTCGCAGATCCCTCACCGCTGGCTGCCCTCCCTGCTCCCAGCGCCTGCCCCGGGGGGTGAACTTCTCTCTGGAAATGCCTTTCCATGCCGTGGGCTTAGCTCTAAAGCCTGACTTTAAAGCTGGAAATCTGCTCTAGTTAGGAAGTCCAACTGATACACCACACACTGGTGTTCCCAGCAGCGCCTTCTTCCCAGCGCTTTTGGGAATGATTCCAAACCAGTGGAGTGAGGAAGGCACCCGAGGGTGGGCGGGAGGTCCCTTTGTGGGGAGGTGTGAGCTGAGTGCTGATAGAGAACTTTGGTGTCGTTCAGACAGGTTTGTCCGGGCAGCAAAGTTCACATTTATGTGCAAATGAGGAGAGAGTCACACTGAACTGCAGGGAGAGGATGCTAATGGATGTTCTGCCAGGCTTTAAGGAAAAGATATTGCCCAATGCTGTGGAAAATTAAAATTTGTTTCTAATATGTATGGTAAATTTAATGCTAAAGACCAGAGATAAATGGGAAGGGAGTTTAATCCGAGCTGACCCCATTTTTGCTGGAATGTCATTTGCTGTGGTTTCTGCTCCCCCTCAGAAACAAGAGACACTCTAATTAGTTCTTGCATTCTGCACATAAATTATTGCTCCCAAACATTGAGAGGAGGATGTGGAGGATGCTGGGAAAGGCAAGGGAACCATCCTGGATCCGTGGTGCTTCCAGAAGGTCCCAAAGGGAGGGACTGGGGCTGCAGAGTCACTGGGTTCTGGGATCTCAGTGCTCTTGCAGAGGTCACTGCTGTGAGATGTGGTGGCCATGGCACGACTGGGATTAAATTCACTGCGGGGTGAAAAGATCTGCCTGACTAAAGAGGATCTGGAGTGTGCAGGGCTTGGCTGGTCAGAGGTTCCTTGAGACTGATCCAGCTTCCAGTTTTTTCAGAATTTAACATGCTGCCCACACTGCACACACAAATCCAAGGATCCTCCTTTGCATTAAACTCTGAATTCACACAAACTGATCCAGCAATCCAAAAGCTGATTTGCAAAAAATCCCTTGCCAGGCAAAAGATGAAACCAGAGGACCCCTTCTAGCCTTCATTCTTGGAGGAAAAGATTCAGAAATAACATGATTTATGGAAATTCCCGAGGAACAGATCAGAGTTTGAGCTTTATCTGCCTTAAATAGTTCCCTGTGAGGCTTAAGGGAGCTTTTTCCTCAGGGTGGGTTTCAGCCACGGCCCAGGTTCCCCCCAAGGCACTGAACTGGCAGAGCTCAGGAAATGCAAAGGGTGTTAAAGCTGAGTCTCAAAGAGCACCCCTGGTGATACATTAAATGGGTCCCTAGAAACAGAGACCAGGCAGGAATAAAGGAATCAAGGAGGGATTGATTGGAAAGGCCTTCAGAGGTCACACTCTGGGCTCCAGAGGCTCCTGCCTCAGTGCATCCCAACATGGACAATGCCAGGTCCCGAGTTCTTCCCTCTTTGATATCAGCATCAATTGCCCAAGCAGAAGCCAGGCAAGGATGGAATTTGCCCAAGCTTGCCCCCCTCTCCCCAAGATGAAGGTTTGCAGTTGTTGGGCCCAGGAGGGTCTGGGTGTCCTTGGAGAGCGAGCTGGAGAGGCTTTGTTATGTCAGTGTGAGCATGAGAGAACAGCACTGAACGAGCTCCAGGGAGCTGCAGAGTTACACTGGGCACTGCAGGGCTGGGAACATAGAAAAAAAAAGTTTAAAAAGTTAAAAAGTTAAAACCTAAGGCACCCCTGGCACGGTGGGAGCTCCTCCAGGACAGTGTCCAGCCCCAGCCCCTCTGCGGTGCCACCTCCCCTGCCAGCCCTTAGCTCGGCTCCCCGGTGGCAGCTCAGCCTGGCTGCCGCTGGTGCAGCTCAAGCAAAGTCAGCAGCAGCTGATCAAAGTGTGCAGCTCAGATGAAAGGCCTTGGAGCTCATCTCAGGGAGGTTCAGGTCCCTCCGTGCCCTGCTGATGGAATTTCATTGGCTTGTGGCTGTGACAGGTTATAATCAACCTGTCCAATTTTAATTTCAGCCGCGGCTACGTGGCAGGTTTGTGTTTATTTTTTTAATGATCTGCTCTATTTAAATGGTGAAAGTGCCCTGATAAAAGAAAGTACTCCCAAAGCTGTTTTCTCCAGGCAACTGGAAAAGTTCCTCCTGCAACTGATGTGTTTAAATGTCAGTGCCCAGGAGAGAGATGCTAAGGGAGAGTGGTTCCTCCTAAAGGGTTAATTAGTCTTTGTTGGACTAAGAGGAAATGGCATCAAACAGGCAGGCCAATTACCTGTGTGGAGAGATTCAAATGGGAAGTGTGGTTTGGCCCTGATGGAGAACTCACTGCTCCAGGACCTACGAAAGGGTCACTTCTGCCTGGTGAGAAGGACTCGGCCCAAGAGATCATCCACACAAAGCCCTGCAGGGAAAGGACCAGCTCCATTCCACAGGAGATGGGCTCCAGACACCTCCTTGGGGTCACTGGGCAAAGCCAAATCCTCTGTCCGGAGCTGAGCTGTGGAATGAAGGGATCACTGTCCTAGTTAGAGCTCCTCTTGTTGCCCCTGAGTGCCTGGCAGAAGGCACAGGGGAGCCTGAACGCTCCCCAGGCAGAACTGAGAGGTCTTATTTTGGTTGAAAATAATTTTAGGCATAATTATAATTCCTTGCTTCTGTACGAATGACTGGGAAGGGGACACAGACTGCCCTTGTGGCCATCAGATGTGTTTTCAGTGGTCACAGGAGCGTAGGTGGAGCTGCCACGGGATTTGTCTCTCCCTGAAAAGAGAGGTCAGGTGAACCTGGAGCTTGGGTGGGAGCTGTCACCAGTGGACAGAGAGCCCCTGTGAGGGGTGAGGGCAGCAGGAGGGCTGGGGACAACCCCACGAGTCTCTGTGGGTCTGTGCTTGGGAAATCTGTGCTTGGGAAATCTGTGCTTGGGAAATCTCCGGCAGCCCGACGGGGAGTGCCAGCTCTGGGATCAGGCTTTGCAGGGGATGATCTGGAACTGTCTCTCATCGTTACAGCACTTGGCTTCCCAAACCCAGCCTGACTGGAGTGTTTTGTCCTGGGGGTGAGGACATGAGCCAAGAGGAGACCTTCCCCGGCCACCTCGGGACCCTGCCACCCCTGCCCATCCTGGCACGGGGAACTGGGATTGTGCTCCGTGCCAGCATTGTGGAATTCATAATCCAGCGTTCTCCCCGTCCTGGGTGGGAGCTGCCGTGTCTGTGGGCGGTGTGTGGGGTGGGCAGAGCGTGGCTGAGCTCTGCCGTGTCCCTGCTTCAAACCAGGGCGAGAACCAGCACGGCCCTCGGGAGCTCCATGCCGGTGTAATTACCTCTTCTGGGCACCGGGGATATTTTTAGCCTGCTTGCCTAAGGAAATTAAGCTTATATGATGATGGAATGAGTGCGTGAGCGTTCCTGCATGTTTATTCTGACCTTAATAATTTTTGAACTCATTGGCGGTTTCAAGCAGATTTGATGGGGGAGGAAAGAGGCCTCACATACAATTAAGGTTTTATCCACACTGTGGAAACACTGGTCAGGTAGAGGAGAGAAAGCCCATAAATGCTCCCAAACAGCATTTCTTGTCTGAACCACTGCCCAGAGCGTGGGCTCCTACCTCTCCAGTCATCACAGACTCCACACCGGGGGAGAGAATTTAGCAAAACCCTCTGGAACGGTGAGAAGGGATTTGATCGGGGCTCGCAGTCAAGCATGAAATGCAGATCTTAGGGAAACAGGGCTTTGTTCCCCCGCGTGCTGATGGGGCTGCACATTAGCTGCTGATTAGTTGTATCAGCACAAAGGCGAGAGTGGATTTAGCAGGACGGATAAAGCCACTCCTGGTAGCACAGCTTGTTCCTCCTCCCCACCTAAGTGCATTTGTGTCACTCAGGTTGTTTGCTGCGCTCACGGACTTAATGCTGCTCTCACTTTGGGGCATAAACAGGGCTTAAAAGCCTGGAGTATTTCACGTGGAGAATTCGGTGCTGGGGTAAACCCAAGCCAGCTGTCAGATTTGGTTCTCGGCTGTGCTTAAAGTGATGTGGATTAGCACTGGAAAAGGAAGCTCTTAGGGCAAATCCTCGGCGTTGCTGCTCCTCAGAGGCTGTGATGGAGCTGTGCTGGGGGAGGCTGTGGGGGCTCAGCTCTGGGGGCTTCAGGGAGACCCCCCTTAACCCAGCCCTAAGCCCCAGCATGGCCCGGTGTCCTTTCTGCCTCCCTCACAGCTTTTCCAGGTGGGAAAACCATACCCCTCTCCACATTTTGGAATGGCAGCAGGCACCCAGCTCCCCAGCTTCTCCCCCTGGTTTTCCTACAGGGAGACATCCATGATGATTCCAGGTTCTCAAACATGCATGAGGGCCTTCTTAAAACTAACATCATCTTGATTTCATTTAGCATAACTCACACTGGGGGATTAATACAGTTCCGCAAATCCACTGGAAATTTTGGCTTTTGCTTAATTCAGATTAATTTTGCAGAGGGTCCCTGCAGGGACAAATCTCCAGACTGACAGCAGCCAAGCCTCGCCACGTGTGGCCACGGGGACAAACTGGTTGGAATGGGCTGAGATGTGTTCTGGTTACCTTCCTTCGTGCTGCCAGCTGAATGAGGGGCAAACAAATCCCTTCCAGCAGCACCAATCCCTTCCAGCCTCCCCAAACCCTTCCAGCCTCCCCAAACCCTTCCAGTCTCCCCAATCCCTTCCAGCCCTCTGAATCCCTTCCAGCCTCCCCAAACCCTTCCAGCCTCTCCAATCCCTTCCAGCCTCCCCAAATCCCTTCCAGTCTCCCCAAATCCCTTCCAGTCTCCCCAATCCCTTCCAGCCCCCCAAATCCCTTCCAGCCTCCCTAATCCCTTCCAGCCTCTCCAATCCCTTCCAGTCTCCCCAATCCATCCAAGCCTCCCAAATCCCTTCCAGCCTCTCCAATCCCTTCCAGCCTCCCCAAGCCCTTCCAGCCTCCCCAGTCCCTTCCAGCCTCCCCAAGCCCTTCCAGCCTCCCCAGTCCCTCCCAGCCTCCTGCCCTCACACCCACCCCGGTTAAGGCTCTGCCCATCGCTGGGGGCAGTGGGGCTGCACAGCTGAGCCCAGAGCTGTGGGGGTGGGGAGTGATGCTCCATCTCAGCCTGACCCCCTGGCAAAGCCGCCAGAGCTCTGAGGTGAGAACGCTGCCATAAAATTCAGTGCCAGAAGGGATCTCACAGGAATGCTCCAAATCCCAGGCTGGAAACTGGGATCTCCACAGAAACAAGCCCCACTGCAGGGCAGGGCTGCTGTTCCCGAGGTTCAGCCCCTTCCTGCCTCCAGGCTGATGTGTTTGCAGAGTGACTTTGAGTCGCTGGGAGCCCCTTGGGTCTGTGTCAGCTCCACTCTGCACACCCCGGCAAAGAAACCCCATAAAAACCTCCCTTGTCCTGCTCCTGCCAGCTCGGAGCAGCTGGAATTGCACCGATGCCAACACAGCACCTCTGGGATCATCAAAGCTGTCCCCGACTGTTCCTCAGGGGTCTGTTTGCCACAAACCAGCTGGGTGAGAGGCACAGGGAGCACCGAGGAGGAACATCCTCGCTGGACGGGGCTGGGAGCACCTGGGGCTGGTGCGAGGTGTCCCTGACCGTGCAGGTGTGGGACAGAACGGGCTTTAAGGCCCCTCCCAACCTGACCATCCAATAATTCTGTGATGATTTAGGATGGGAGGGCCTCCCTCTGCTGGTGCTGACCTTGGTGGAACCAGAGCTGTCGAAGCTCTGCAGGCCTCGCAGGGTTTTGGCCCAGCTATTTTCTTTTATTTTCAATGCCCCATATCAGGAAAAGATGAGGCAAAACTTCTTTCTGTTGTTTCAAAGATTATTACTTCTTATCTAAATTTCGGAAGCACAACCTCTGCTGCAGCTTCTAGGAGTGCAATGGCTGCAGCCTCTGTGTGCCATCAGTTTATAAAGCTTAATCACCCAATTATTGACCACTACGTGTTCTCTTTTGTATTCAGTACCAATAATTACTATTTTTATTAACATGTGTCTTCTACCTTGAGTTCCCTCAACCAATTGATAAATCACAGGAAATGAAGAAGAAGAAGAAGAAGAAGAAGAAGAAGAAGAAGAAGAAGAAGAAGAAGAAGAAGAAGAAGAAGAAGAAGAAGAAGAAGAAGAAGAAGAAGAAGAAGAAGAAGAAGAAGAAGAAGAAGAAGAAGAAGAAGAAGAAGAAGAAGAAGAAGGAGAAGAAGAAGAAGAAGAAGAAGAAGAAGAAGAAGAAGAAGAAGAAGAAGAAGAAGAAGAAGAAGAAGAAGAAGAAGAAGAAGAAGAAGAAGAAGAAGAAGAAGAAGAAGAAGAAGAAGAAGAAGAAGAAGAAGAAGAAGAAGAAGAAGAAGAAGAAGAAGAAGAAGAAGAAGAAGAAGAAGAAGAAGAAGAAGAAGAAGAAGAAGAAGAAGAAGAAGAAGAAGAAGAAGAAGAAGAAGAAGAAGAAGAAGAAGAAGAAGAAGAAGAAGAAGAAGAAGAAGAAGAAGAAGAAGAAGAAGAAGAAGAAGAAGAAGAAGAAGAAGAAGAAGAAGAAGAAGAAGAAGAAGAAGAAGAAGAAGAAGAAGAAGAAGAAGAAGAAGAAGAAGAAGAAGAAGAAGAAGAAGAAGAAGAAGAAGAAGAAGAAGAAGAAGAAGAAGAAGAAGAAGAAGAAGAAGAAGAAGAAGAAGAAGAAGAAGAAGAAGAAGAAGAAGAAGAAGAAGAAGAAGAAGAAGAAGAAGAAGAAGAAGAAGAAGAAGAAGAAGAAGAAGAAGAAGAAGAAGAAGAAGAAGAAGAAGAAGAAGAAGAAGAAGAAGAAGAAGAAGAAGAAGAAGAAAGGAGAAGCCAGAGCCGACGCCCTGGTTCCTCCATGTTGCCTCTATATATACTATATAGAGCAAAACATAAAACTACAAATGCACACTCTGTGGTGCGCCAAACAAAAATCTCATTTCTTTGATGCTCTCAGCTCATCCAGAAGTGAAAGGAGCTTCTCCCACGGGCTTAGGTCAAAGGCTAAGTTACTTTGGGGAGCTCTAGGGATAAAATGACCTCTCACAGGAGCAGGAGAAGTTTTCAGCTTTCCTGGACTCCAACACAGAGCACCCCAGGAGCTGCCTGTACTCCAAACCAGCCTGGCTCTCCAGGTGCCTCGAGCCCCCTGGACAGGCAGCAGCTCCGTCCTGGAGCTCCAGCTGCCATTTCGGGATGCCTGAGGCACCACTGCGGGGTTGGGGTGTTCCTCAGGGGCACCACTGCGGGGCTGGGCTGTGTCCCGGGTTGTAAAGTAAGACATGACCAAAAGCATGGATTCTATCACCATCTCCATGAGCTGCTGAGACCTGGGTGGGGCAGAGCTCCCTCTGTACCATCTGCTGTTCATGGCCCATCAGTGCCTGCCCATGGCTCACAGATAACTCTGAGCTATCTCCTGTCCATGGCCCATCAGTGCCTGCCCATGGCTCACAGATAACTCTGAGCTATCTCCTGT